>PNEQ01133764.1:0-61832 GCA_003012365.1 Medauroidea extradentata
GGGGGGGGGGGGGGGGGGGGGGGCAAGTGGGCGGACATCGAGGTGTGCGGGCAGGTGGTGCATACGACGGCTCGTTAAATAAGAGAGCCCGTCAAGTCGATAAGTGTCAGCTGGGGGCCTCGTGTCATTCGTGCGTCGAGGCCTCAACCTTCGTCTACCCCACATCGTTCACCTCCTTACCAAATGTCTCAGGTGTGGGGCCTGGTTGGTCGGAGGAAGGAAGGGGAAGGAGGGCACAGCTTTCTCCGGACAAGTACCGCCTCACCCCACCCCACTACCGTGGGGACCCTATATCGACCACTCTGCGATGGGCACCCATTTCATCGCGTGTCCGCTAGCACTAACCGAGCTCGCGACACGCGGAGCTATATTCAATTCTAATCAACCAGCGTCAAGTGGGGCCAGGATAGGGGCAGCCACTAACCCCCCACCTTTCCCCCTGTATTTTAACGTAACATTTTGTTACCTATTGCCAAGGTCTTTGACCCTTCGATGTTCGGCTTTTCTAGTACACAGTTGACGACCGATAATCCTGATAATTCTTAAAAATTAAATTGCGCGATTCCCAACGACAACTTTTTTTTTTAGTCAGTGTGGATCCGCTTAGCTATCTATGATATTTGAATTAATTCTGCAATAAGGGTGTATAACACACTGAACTTATTTTGTTTATATACGCCATTGCTTGCAAGACAAAAAAAATAATTTCAATTTGTTATACACACCAACTGCAAAAATCATATAGGACTAAAGATCACGTCAACCCGGATGTGAATTTGGTAAGCATCTATCTCCGCTACCAATGGCGTATAGTAAAAAAATTCAGTTTCTTATGAAAGGGCTAACTGTAAAAATATCTGAAAGCAGAAACTATTGGTAAGAGGAGGCTACACTCATCCCTAGGGTAGTTGTGTAAACTGATGTACGTAAGACGAAAATAAAACTGATGGGCGCTAACAAGTTAAAAAACGTCCACTAACTTAAATAATAACTGCACTGTAATGTGACTGTTACGGCTAATAACTAAGGAACTTAAAAATTCACATTTTCTTTTACGCACACACTAGAATTCCAGCAGCTGTATGTTAGTGTCACTCTAACAATTGGTCCTTGACTTGTTTCTCATCCCCTGGAAGTCTGTGAGTCAATAATAAACATATACCTTAACGTGCCCCATACTACTGTATCAGCGAGCAGCTAATAAACAGCTGATATCACATTCAGTACACATATATTCTTGGAGGCTAGCCTACATGTCAGTGAACACGGGAATTTTTCTAGTCTCAGCTAATAACCCTTCCCATGATTCTTTATTGCTTTTAATAATAAACACTTTTTTACAGAGTTTCAAATTCCCGCGCGGAAGACACCTGGCTTGGCTGGACGTTACTTGGGAGCACATTTCTCTCGAACGAAAAAAAAAAATATCTCAGCGAGTTTTTCATAGTAGCATTTCTAAGTCTCAAATATGCATGTTTTTAGTTCATACACACTCGAATACTAATCAATATAATGAAACGAAATAGTTCACAGTGAAAGTACATGTCCCAGACTAGGGCGTTAAGTATATAAATGCCCATTCAAACAATGCTTTGTATTTTTAAAACATTTCTAAAATTTGTAATTTATTTGCTACTTTTACGACATTTTTTAAATACAAAAATATATTGTATTGGGTTTTTGTATAGTTCTTAAAGCCTTATCCCGGGACATGTACTTTCACTATGAATTATTTAGTTTCATTATGTTACTAGTTTTCAGGGGGTGTATGAACTAAAAACATGCTAATTTTTACTTTGAAATGACATTATGGGAGAAGGTGGCTGAGCTAAATTTTTTTATCAGAGGAAAATATACTCCCAAGTAACGCCTACAAAACTAACATTCTTTAATTCAAATTTAAAAGTAAGAATTTTGCCCACTTGAACGCCCTTAAGGAGGTCGCACGAGTGAACGTACAGTAGTTGGGCGTTCGAGGCCTAGAAGTGCGGAAGTGGTTAAGAGGGCGTGGTACATAATTCAACGTTAAAAGCATCAATCTATAACTGTAGGTTTATTGAAGCCAATTTGCGGAAAGTAAACAATAGCAATCCTAGACAATAGTTTTAACGAACATTTTAAACAAAATTGTTTCCAGTGTTACGAACTTCTGAGGCACAATCTCTGACGCCGCAAACTCGTGCATTTAACTGCGGCGTCGTAGCAATTCGTTGGAAATCAATCAAATCATGGCAAGTTGTGGCAAGTCGTGGCAAGTCAATGTAATTTACGGCAAGTCATCGAAACTCTGCGTAAACCCAGGAAGACCCAGGGTAACTCAAGGTAACACTGGGTATCGCAGGGCAAAACAGGGTATCTCAGGGTAAATCAGGGCATTTCAGGTTAACTCCGGGCAACTCTGTGCAACACAAAACTACTCAATGCAACTTAGTGTAAGTAAATGTAAAATAGTCCATGTTAGTGCACAACCGCCCAAGTTAGTGCACAATAATCCAAGTTAGTGCACAAGAGTCCAAGTTAGTGCACAAGAGTCCACCTTACTGCCGCTTAGTACAAGTAAGTACAACTTAGTGCAACTTATTGCAGTTTATTGTAAATTATTGGGTTATGTTTGGTTAGATCAAGTTGAGTTAGTGTTAGAATAGGTTATGTTAGGTTGGGTTAGGTTACTATAGGTGGGGTTAGGTTAGGTTGATTTGGGTTAGGTTGTTAGGTTGGGTTAGGTTGTTAGGTTGGGTTAGGTTATGTTGGGTTAGGTTATGTTGGGTTAGGTTATGTTGGGTAGGTTAGGTAGGGTTAGATTAGGTTGTGTTAGGAAAGGTTGGGTTTGGTTAGGTTAAGTAAGGTGGGGTTAGGTTAGGTTGGACTAGGTTAAGTTTGGTTAGGTTAGGTTGGGCTTGGTTAATTTGAGTTAGTGTGCATTAAGCTAGGTTGGGTTAGATAAGGTTGGGTTGGATTAAGTTAGGTTTAGGTTAGGTTTGGATTAAGAGGAGTTGTTTTGTTTGGGTTATGTAAGGTTGGGTTAGGTTAGTTTTGGTTAGGTTATGTTGGCCTAGTTTAGGTTGGGTTGTTAGTTTAGATTGTATTAGGTTAGGTGGGAATACGTTAGGTAACATATTTTTGGGTTAGGTTAGTTTGGGTAAGGTAAAATTAGGCAAGCTATACAATCTCATAGCACTGCATTACAAGTAATGGCAATTCATGGCTGGTTATGGACAGTCGTAAGTCATGACAATTACAAAATCCATAGTAATGGCACGTCATAGGACGTAGCAAGACAAACAAGAAATATAAGTATAACAACCCATTTAAAGTTACAAGCCATGGGAAGTCATAACAAGCTATAGATAGTAATGGCTAGTCGTAGTAAATCGTGGCATGTCTCTCCAAGTCATTGTCATTCGTCGTTAGTTATGACTAATCATAACAAGTCATTGCAAATCCTGGAAAGACATGTCATGGTTATTCAATGTGAATCATGGCTACTTCTACTTAGTACAGCAAATGCAACATAGTCCAACTAAGTGCAGATTGTGATACTTAGTGCAAGTTATGGCAAGTTAGGTTGAATTAGGTTAGTGGCCGGTTTCATCAATCTCAGTTAAAAGTAATACCAACGTAAGTTATGTAACACAAGTTAAATACATTTGAAGTACGTCAAATCATTTTTCTTACACCAGAGTATGTCAGTGTTATGTTAACTAACATGGTTGTTAAACAAAAAATAGCATGCAGTGGCTTTGACTTTCAGAACACTCCCCGTCTGTTGTAAAAATATTGTAACACAAACAACTGAGTGTGTATGCATTTTATGTAGAAGGAGTTAAGTAGATTGTAATGGAGGCAAAACAGAAATGTTTACGTGGTGCAAATTGTAATGCATAAAGAAGGAAATAAATATGGAACTTGTTGATAAGCACTCATAAATATATTCTATATGACTGACACATCAAGCCACAGTCCTAACCGTGTAATGTACTGTGTGGATTCCTCACAGTGTGTAGGTCGGTTCTTATTCCAGTTGATAATGCAGGAAAATGCCTTTCTAAGCTAAAATGCCATTCCCATTAAGGTCCTTGTCCTGACATGTGTAAGTTAATTGAGCTTTATTTACAGGGTGACCAAATAGTGATAAACGTTAATCTTTAATGGGTAGCCTCTCAACAACAGTATCATGACCTTAATTCTGCTACTGCAGACGAAACCTTATGAATTGATCTGCATACAAAAGCTTTTCATACACCAGAAATTTATTTAAAAACTAATTGGAAATACCCGTATCATAAAGCCGCATTACAGCTAGCAATTGCTGAATAGGAGAGAGGGCTGTTCCTGTATGTTACATAATTTAACCTAGGCTCTATTTCAGATAGCAAGTAATTACTCTTTCTCTCTCATCATAAAGATAATCCGAGGTGCAACAGATGTGGACTTCGCCAATTGGCAGCCATTATATAAGCTTTTAAACTAATGTTAAGATGTATAACAATCCATCCTAGACTGGTCAATTTAACAGGGCACTTAACAAATGTTAGGCCTAACAGAGCTTAGTGAAACACTTTGCATGTTGAATTCTCTGTTAATCATCTTTAACAAATGTTAAATTCTTAACAAAGGTTGGTGAAACTGGGTCTAGGTTAAGCAACGTTAGGTTCGTTTGGATTATGTTACGTTAGTTTGGGGAGCGTTGGATTGGCATATGTTGGGTTGGGTTAGGTTTGTTTGGGTTAAGGTGGATTATACTAGGTCGCATTCGATTAGGCTGTGTTAGGTTAGGTTGTGTTCGGTTAAGTTGTATTAGGATATGTTAGTATAGTTTGGGTTAAATTAGTTTAGGATAACTTAGGTTAGGTTCGGTTAGATTATGTTGGATTATGTTATTTTAAGTTGGGTTGGGTTACGTTGTGTCGTTGGATTAGGTTAGTTGTGGTAATGATGGTATTGTATGTTTACGTAAAGATGCATAGTAAACACAGACACAGATACAATTTAAAAAATTCGAACTGGACCATGTGCCACAAATTGACACCGACTATGGTACAAGGAAAAATACTAGGTAGGCGCGTGCGCAGCTTTCCCCCACCACGACCCGCAGTCGACCGCACGTATGACGTCATGCGGCATTCACTCCGCTACAGCGCCAACCCCCAGCTAGGTTCAGATAATATGAAACTTGCGCGCGTTCTCTTTGTATCAACACAAAATAACACATTGTTCAGTCTACGTCTGTAACACGGTCGTAAAAGAACAGGTCTGGACACTCGCCTATCTAACAATGTATTTTGCTTGACCCCCTTGTTGTTTGGCTGTAGTTCGTCAAGTTACCGAGAATGTCGTACTTTTTGGCGCTGTTTTCCGGGCCCACTTTTTCCATTGTTAAATTTATAAAGTAAATAAAGATTGCTGGAGCCTTTTCTTAAATTTGTGAGCGAAGAAAGTATTTCATAAATTGATAAAAAAATACGTTTTGATAAATTGTTTATCTTAGCGGAAAGGAAGTGGGCGGAGTTTAGTCCGACCGCCGTAACACCAGCGCCAATAAAACACAATATTCTCGGTAACTTGGTCAACAACAGCCAATCAACAAGGGGGTCAAATATCCAGGCGAGTGTCCAGACCTGTTCTTCTACGGCCGTGGACTGTAATGATAATAGTACAAATACCATAGATATTACTGACTTTAAAAACATTGCTGAGCATTCGATTTAAAATTAGCAGTAAATTAATTTCGACCGGAGTAATGAACAAGTCGTTGGCCCACACAACTATGATAAGGTTGTCATGACCCGTAGCTTTCTCGGAAAATAGAAACAGCCTAGGCTAATATATTATGATTTCGACGAGCACGTGGTAGAATATATTTTAAAAAGTAATAGTAGGAGTAGAAGACACCTGTTTCTAAGGTGTAGTAATTTTTTAGTGATGAGAGCGGTAACACGGCAGTTTGAAAGAAAATAGGCATAACCCCTGAGAAGACGGTATTTGAAATTGAATCAGGAATTTGCGAAAGGGACCAAGCCCAAGTGAGTAGATTGTCGGGGAAACAACAAAAAACTTATCATAGTGGATCTAGGAACTAAACGGGTTATCAATAAAGGATAATCTGAAAGCATGGTGTGTGTGGATTAATATGAAACATAATTCACACAGAAATATAGACAAATAGAATTTTATTTCTTTATTGTTGTAATTAAATGGGAAAGTACACGGAACTATATTATGTAATTTCGCTGCCAACCATACAAGCCGTAAGGCAACTATAGTTAATGTGGAATTGTATGCAGTAACGATATAAGTGATATTTTGCAAATGTTAAATTTTTAGTGCTCACTTTATCTCGAATGACCTATGCAATACTCTATTTATTATTGCCGTGTTTGCTTCCAGCTTAAAACGGCATCCCGTATATTCGCGTTTAGAGTGAACTTATCCCTTAAGGAAACCTAACACGGGGTTTGTTAGCATGCTTCAACGTGCAAAGTGTTTTATATAGCACATATAAAAAGTTTACTCGAAAAGTGAAGTAGTAGGTAAGAGGAAAAAGGAATTTAAAAATAGCGAAGCTTGTCACATACAAATGGGAAACTGCTTTATCTGCACAATAAGAAGAATTGCGAATATTCTCTTATAAAAAAAAAGGAGGAAGAGAAGCTGCAGAGGGTTTAAAGCGGAGTCGCCGTTTGAAAAAGTTCACAGACGTCAAAGTGTGTTGTAAGCCTTTGACGCTGGAGTGCTAAGGGCGCCATAAGCACATGTTCAAGAAACCTCGTCGTCTAAGTGCAAGTCTCTGAACTGGTTTGAAATCCTTTATTCGGCAGCGTGCTTTCCAGCGTCTTTTATTGAGGCCCCATTTACGTCAGCTACATGTAACTACACAACTTGTAAGTTTCTGTATAGCATTTTCGAGACAAAAGAAAAACGACGTTGAAAAGGTCTCCTTTAGCAATTGCAACTCTTCGAAAATATAAACACCAGAGACGCAAGAGACAGAACGAAACTAGAACACGTATGTACTTTTTTTTTTACAAATGCTATTTTTCGAACGCTACTCTGAATGTAAATCAAACTTATATTAGTTTCATTTTTGAAGCTATTTACATAGTTTGGCGGCCAGCAAAAGTTATGGAAATTTATACAGCCAATTCGTACTTGATACACCATTTGTGTCAGTGGTAATCGTGTTCCAAATTGTGACGTGTCTTCTGAAGTGTTTTTATCGATTACAGTATTGACGAATGATTTGAACTCCCTTTGCGCATTGCTACAAGCTATCCAATTATTGGCTGTTCAGGATAAACTGAACACTGCTTATAATTTTCTGTCGGCCATTAGGCCTCCATCTTTACTATTTTTAATTCGAAAAGTTCTCTGTAAGTAAAAACTAGTGTAAATTTTCCACAATTCTCAAAACTTTACTTCAACAGTCGTAATAAATGCATTATTTTCATTATTTTAATTGTTGGGCAGTGTTCACTTTAAAGTGAATGGCCTATACAAACACGCATCAAAGTTGAAAACGTTTCTTTTGTAAGGTTTTTACTGGGTTTTACTACGGTGGAGTAGGCCACCGTTTGATTTATTCAAGATAACATGTAGCTCTGCACCTTCCTGCCTGCCAACGCACTCGTGTGTTCCATCATTCGATCGACCCGTGTATTTTTAGTATTCACCGGAAGAACCTCTTCCTCCTTGAGGGTTTTTTCTTTTCTTTTTTTTTTTTTTTTTTATGTTTCCCTCTGGGGTAGTGTTATTCTGACACTCCGCATGTACGTCCTTACGAATTTCTCCGTTTACGTGTTCACAAGCTTGCATTAAGGGGCCTCCCTAGATAGATTGCGTTTGTGTGTGTGACGCAGGAGCGGTAGAGTGCCACTAACCGACGTATTTAATGCATTATCGCCTCTCCGTGCAAACTCCTTAGATGGCGTGCAGTGCATTACCACAGGATGTCCCATAAGTCTTTGTACATAGGTGAAACATGATATTTGATTATTTGTTGCATACTGACCAATAGATGATGGGTTTGAGACAGAGGAGCGTATCCACATCATCTTGTGCGGGGGAAGAAAATTGAGGGACGTAACTGAAGAATTTAACAGACTGAACCCCGAACGACCACCTATCAAATTCTCGTGTGTGCAGAAATTAATCGACAAATTTAAGGAAACACGACTGGGTAAAAAGGCTGCGCATTTGCATTGAACATGATGTACATTTCGAACACATTGTGTAACTTTGCCATTTCCCTATGTGCCTTGACTTATGGGACATCCTGTATTATCCTTTTTCGTATTTGACTTTAAGCATTGGCTACAATATTTTATTTGTAGGCCACATAGTTCAAAATCTGACGTTTGTTTTTATAGTTATGTTTCACGAATCCGAATGTTAATTTTCCCGGTATGGCAGTCTGAAAAAGCCATTTTTGGCCGTTTTGAGGGGCCAGAAAATAATGCTTCTAATAAACGTGCCGAATTTTTAAAACAATAGCGACATATTTTGAAGTGTGTGTTCTTCCCGTAGATATATAGATATAATGTGCGTTAAATAGTTTCATCAAAAAGAGAACAGTCGTAACTCGCTGCCGCGCATTTGAAGAGCATGTCCAAGGACAACAAAAGTACCTAAGCACTTAGGACGATCCAAGCATGCACTACACGCTTCCTCCTAGCCTCAAGGCACAAGTCACTGCATTATTCTCGTCTATGACTCGCCTTTATGAGATATATAGTTCTCGCCCTATAGTTAAACTAAGTTACAATTAACATAAATAAGTTATGTATGTGTCTACATATTTTTTTAACTTCGTCTCCCATGTGTTCATACGTGAATAGGGCTTCAAAACATCTATTTTCGCCTTTTTAGGTATCAGTCCTCATGTGAGACTTTGTATTTCTTAAGAACACGAGCAATTTTTTTATACACACTGAACAAAAAGAAACCAACATCATTTCTGTGGTTATATAAACTTGGTTTGCGCTTCGCTGGTTTCACTACGTGTATTAAATAGTAACATCTACTATTTTATATTTCTTAAGAGGGTGTGGTAGATAAATAAGCGCTGGGTTGTACAATTGAGATTTACACATGTTTTAAAGTCAAAATGGAAAAACTAGGAAACAACAATCCTGTAGATAATTATATTTGCCAACTTTATGAGTAAACATTTACCCGGAATGATACATTTGTTAAGCATGATCTCTTGCGCCGCAATTAAATGTACGATATTTCGGCGTCACAGATTGTTCTTCAGATAAACGTTACTCAAGAAAAATTTTAGCTCAGATAGTTGGAAAAAACTGTTGTCTGGGATTGCTGTTTTTTTACTTTTGCAAGTTGACTTCGAGAAACCTACAATATTATTATAACTGGTGCTTTTAGCGCTGAATTATACACCACGAACTCTTAAGTACTTCTTACGTTTCCTACACCAGAATAATACGTTATATAATGGGTTCTTCTTGACCACCGCACAAGTGATTTTCCCGTACTTGCCAGTGTAATTTGATCTTATTACGTGCAAGAGTGTTAGTCTCAGTTTCTTAACGATGAAATTACCCACACGTTCTCAGTTCCAATGAGTTTTAAGGATCGTTTAAGACCGGTTTCTCAGGTCAGCCAGTTGCTGGAAGTCTCCGGGAGGGATATTTTCAGAGTGAAAACCGCTGTCTTCCCCCCTTCCAGTCCCGATTCCCAACCCCCTCTCAAACCTCAAGACACATGTCGGGATAGGACCTTCGAACATGGCGTCAGCCCGATCCATCTTCCGACTCGCAAAATCAGTCCCAAGTTTCAGACAAACTCCCGGCATTTCTCCGATTCATCTTCCCCTCCAATTTCCAGACAAGCTCGGCTCGCGGAGCTTCATAGTAATTAGAATCGGATGGCGTAATTGAAATCGATATGGGGCAGCATCCCGTTCGCGCAGCACTACTGGCGTCGAGGGGAATGAGGAGGGGGAGGAAAAGCAATTTGGAACCTTAACGGGCGAAGGGCTTGGACGAGTTTCTGAGTGCGGAAACGTTTAAAAACACAGACGTCGGCTGCCACCGCAAAGGAGGAACATTAATTTAGGGCCGAGGTCTGCCACAGTTTGGCGAGACAACGGGCAATTCATCCTTGCTAAACGACGCGTCTATGGCACGACGCACAGCACGTCTGGCTCTGTGATCAAGAGTGTGACGAAGGAGATGAATTTGCGTTCTCTTGATTTCAGTGTTCTCTTCATTTTAGTAGGTTGAGTGCAGCAGGACATACAACTGTACGGTGTAATGCATCACTAGACTATGCGCCTATTGATAGTTCGGTATAAAATACTTTTCGGCTTTGAAACTGTCTTATAAAAAGTGAGTGAGTGAGAAATTTTAGTCAGCGCTCAACCTCGAGGGCTTTAGCGCTGCTGAGGGGTGACATGAGATGAGTATGGAGCAGCGTCTGAATGAAGGGGCGAGGAAAACGGGAGATCCTCGGGAAAACCCGCCAAACATGATTCCCAAATGCGAAAACCCGGGAATCGAACCTGGATTACCTTGGTGGAGGGGGTGGGGGCGAATGATCTGACCGTTCGGCCGCCGCGGTCCCACTTTTAAAAAAGTATTTAACTCCTCTATCCTGTGTGCCGGCCTCTGCAGCTTAAACGGTTAAATGTCAGTCTACGGTGTGAGAGGTCCTGGGTCGTTGTGTTGTCACTTCACCTCACTTCACTCTCATTGGCTCTCACCTCACCTATATCCTGTGGTTACAAATATTGGATTTATTGAACTGAACTGTTACAAATCCGATATACTTACAGCATGTTTTACTGATAACTTAAAATTGGCGCATAGTCTATTAATGCATAACACCGTTCAATTGGTGGCCACCTGGATTGACCAGTTCTTGTATAATCGACAGTTGTCTTAATCACGGCCGCGATTTTCGTTTTCACTCACTTTGCGATAATCATTTTTCAGAGTAAAGATAAGCAGATATCGTACTGTATTACAGTTTTGTTAAATGTAGTTTTTATTACATAATATATTTTAGTGCAACCAAAAATTTGACGATTATGTTAATTAGCTAGCAAACTATAGTTTATTTAATTATATAATTAGCTTAAACCACGGTGCTTTGTCTTGAAAAAATTGAGTCAACCCAGAAAAAAACTATTTTCAACAAAACTGGTTGACGCACTGAAAAAAATACTTATTAGTCACTGCAAACTATTTTGTTAAAATGGACCTTACCAAATTTTTTTGTAGTGACCACAAAAAAATTTTGTTGTCCCCAATAAAGTTTTGCAGTGGTTACAAAAAAATTTTGTAACCACTACAAAAAAAATTTTGGTAAGGTTCATTTTAACAAAATATTTTGCAGTGACTAATAAGTATTATTTTCAGTGTGGTTTTACGAAAAATGATCTCTTTTAGTAGCAAATAAATAAACATGTAATAAAAATTTAGCGTGTATGTATTCCAGATTATGTTAAATAATTTCAAGATTTCTTTTAAAAATTGGTTACAAGACACAGAGACGGACTTCCCAAGAGAAGTCCGTGTTCGGGAAGTACTTCATTTCACCTCCAAAGAGTCCCAACAGTTCCAGGGAAACTTTCTAGTAAGACCCCCGGCCTAACGAGACAATCCCCGACACATCCTTACACTGTGTTTTTTTTTCCTTCTTCCTGGGGGCAAAGGAAGTCACCTCCGAACTTTTATCAAGCGCTATATACATTTTCTTCTACTCCGCCTTTCCTTCCAGAAACTTTCAAGCGTTAAGAGAGTTGCTCGTTATGACCTCCCCTTCGCCCCATGAATGTTTTCGCAATAATTTAGTCACTGCGTGGATAAAAGCCTCTGAGGGCAAAAATATAAAACAAACCTTGGTATTTATTATCCGGGAAATTTTTTTCCCGTAATCTGTACCAGCAAACTTACACGCGCATTCATTAAAGTATGAAAATCCTAAGTTTTTACTGAGAGTATAATTAAATGTTAAGAAACAATAAATTTTATTAAACTGAACTATTTAATTTTAAATTAATAATTTAGTTATTAAATCACATTAATTAACGGGAAAAACATTGCAAACATAGTTCTTGAGTCGTTCTGCGGCCTTTAAACGTTAATTTCCAAATAGTTACGTCTACAAACTACCCATTATAAAGTGCAGCAATTCAAATAATAACGAGCAGATGGTGTCAGAAAGTGATAAACTCAAGTTATTTACAGAACACCTATATGACAGAACAAGCAACGTAGTTGAGAGTTAATATATCATGAAATAAAATAATGTGAAGCATCAGAAGTCATGTTGGAATTGTTTTTTTTTTCTTTTTGCTTATTTTCGTTGTTTAGAGAAACTAATTTTAAATTTGTAGTCATAGTTCTCCACAAATATACATTACGGCCTACTTTGCGATAAACACATAAATCCGTAACATCTTACTATTAAAATAACATTACTAATAAAATAACATAAGACATTGTTTTTAAATCATAAACAGATGCTCGCAATTTGTCATTAGGTATTGCGCGAATAGTAATTTCTTTAAAAAATTGCATGGAGTTAAAGGGCTATGATTAGAATAAAATAAAAATATTGTATTGATTAAGTGGAAAATTTCAGCCCGAAATGTGAGACATGAGGTTAGTATGAAGCACCTCCGAAACGAAGGGGCGATAGAAACGGGAGATCCCCGACAAAACCCGGCGACAAGCGGCATCGTCCGGCATGACTCCCACGTGGGAAAATACGGGGACCGACCCTGCCGGGAATTGAACCCGGATTGCCTGGGTGGGAAGCAAGTGCTCTAACCACTGCGCCAACTACAGCCCCTTCAATATAGGACTGTGTACTTAACCGTTGGACTGTGTTGTGGCGTGTCACGCGAATACTTTTTTACGCGAAACAGTCGAACTAATTCTTATTGTCGTTATCTATGAAAAGAACACCCACTTGAAACTACGTATGCCACTTTTTGAAAATTCAGTGTGCTTCTTAGTAACATGATTATCGGGCCTCTGGAAATTGCTAAAAACGGAATTTTTAGACTGCTGTAACTCTGAAAATACGACGTGAATCCGTAAATTGCAAAATTAGTTGCGTGCATTGGTCTTTACTTCATACCATGTAAAAATAAAATTTTATGGTCACTACTTAAAGTCCCACAGGAAAAAGAGTTCTACGAAAACATTGCATGCCAGTTTAACGCGCTGCGAATAGAGACCATGTGCCTATCGTCGAGAGTGGTGCTATGGCTCTTATCAATCAGCTGTTCCCGCGCGTCAAACACGGAAATTTGAAACCAGTACACAGTACTCTTAACCGAGCCTCCAAGCAGGCAGTTATGGAGGTTTATCATAACCTTGCCCACGATACATATTGCAACACAAACAAAAACCTATTTTTGAAAGTTTAATTGCTTTTGAATCCTGCAACCATAGTTACCACAAGAAAACAGCGAATAGAAGATAATCGTTATTAGTTTTTATCGTGATTTTTACATAACGCTTTCATTGCTTTTACAAACTTTTCCACGCTGCTTTTTAAAGGCTAAATAATTATATAAGAAAATCTTGACTAGAAGTGCTTCATCGGCATTCTGATTGGTTAAAATGTAAATCATGTGCACTGAAAAAAAAAATTGTAGAAAGTCTTCCTTGTAAAATTATTTTTTTTGTAACCACAATATAATGTTCCGGTGGTCACAATATTTTAGTGGTGTCGAAAAATATTTTTGTGGTGACCACAAAAATAAATTTTGCAGGGGAAATACCCACAAAATATTTTTATATCAACCACAAAATTAATTTAGCAGTGTAAATACTCACAAAATACTTTGTAAATGCCATAAATTTTTTTTCCCGTGTAGTAAAGAAAAACCTTCCACGGAATATTGCACACGGCCACCAAACGCCCCATAAAATCGACCAGCGCTCTGCCATACCTCCCAAAGAGTCATCCACGCCAGCGTCGATGCTAGGTTCCAGAGGCACCATTCAAGGAAACTTCCATTGCAGCAAACGACCTTTACTTAACAAAATATATAATATATTATGAAAACTCATTCTCTGATGGGCATGAAAACTAGTGAATACCAATTGTTGAAAGTAAACTGCCTACACACACTCATCAATGTCTTATCTATGTTTCTTTTTATCTTATCCACAGGTTCTTTTTAATGACATATCTGTTGACGAGATTTTAAATCATACACCTACCTGAACAAATTTTTGGGCGAAAATTTATTGGATGATGCAAATGAAAAAAAAAAAAAAAAAAAAAAAAAAAAAAAAAAAAAAAAAAAACAGCAAACAAAAATATCTACAAAACAACTTTAAAAAGTGAAATGTATTCGAAAATAGAGTTCATTATTTTCCACACATTCGACAATATTTTTGTAGCTTATTGAAGTGATTTTTCAACTTTATTTACTAAGCTGATCAAAGCTTCGTTAACATACAACGTAGCACACACAGGAATGACAAGAATAACAAGTAGGCCTACTACTGCTCTTCCGAACGAAATATTTACTGTCCTCACACTCGATATATATTTACTGCGGGATTCCGCAGTAAAATATGCCTCCAATATTAATAATAATATGGTATGTGCACTTCGTAACTACGCAGGTCCGAGTAGCTGTAATAAAAATTAATTATCTCCATAACTTCATTCCGCTTCCGCTTATTTTTCGCCAATTTAAATTTCGGTGCGGTCAGGAATTACTGTTTTGATGTGGACGATTCGTTACTAACCAGGGATATTTCATCAATTATCCTAATATAACGTCCACAAGAGTAAACTAAAAACCAAAATTGTCATAAATTTCCAACAAAGATGATTATAGGCCAGTGAAGTTTCGTGACGTCGTATATCTTGTTTTTGCCTACTGTGATACCGTTTGACGAAAAAATGTGGCAGACTAAGCAAGCTATTACGACAGGCGGTAACTTGCACGCAGACTTACTGTCAATTCACCTCAAGATGATTTCTACGAGGTGAAATTAAGTAATATTATACTTTTCTAAAAATAAAAGTGTTTCTGCGCAAAAAACATTAGCAACTAAAACTGTAACCATATTAGCGCTTACAAAATAATCATTGGAGCTGAAACAACCACAAGCTTGACTATGGGTACAAATCGGTTTTTTAAATGTTTTATTTTTTTTTTTTTGCTGTATACGTACACGCAGACGTAAAATAATAAAACATGTTAACATTTCAAAATTAAAAGTTTTCCACAAAACAACTGCAACCCACTTCGCCTGAGTCGCTATATATAGCGCGCCCGACGTGTAGAAGCGCGAAAGAGCTAAGGGCGGCCAAAGCATAAGCATCGCACCTGATCATAGCCTCTAGGCAAAGTCAACAAACTTGCGTGCAGCATTCTCGCCGATAGTTCGCCTTTATGATACATCAGTAACGACACAGTTTTATAGCGAGATTAAGGTGTGTTCAGAACTATTAAAAAAAGTACCATACAAAAAACTACGTGAGAAAGGTAAGGTAAGGTTTCACGTCTCGCCGACAGCGAGGTGATTAGAGACGATGACGCACAGCTTGGGACAATGATGGGAGTTGGGAGAGAGGAGTCGGCCATGGCTTTTGTTAACGAACCACCCCAGAATTCGCCTTTTGCGATTTCGGGAAACCGTGGAAAACTGGAATCAGGGTGGCAGGAGCCGGGTATCGAACCAGGGTCCTCCCGAATGCGAGTCAAACGTGTTACTGTCGTGATACCTCGCTCGGAGACTGAAGGAGGAAATTGTATAAGTACAACGCGCGTGCAACATTATTTGATGTCTACTCCTTAGCAGACATTAATCACGCACCTTGAGAAGTTTTTGAATTAGCTTCTATCCGCCGAAGCTCAGCATATCACTCGGCGACTAGTGGCGAAGTGTTGTAGGGCAAGCGGTGACTAGCACTGACTATACAGAATTCTCAGTTGCATATGTAACCATTTGATTGGTAGGAGCAGGCACATTCCTCAGCCAGTAGCTTGTAAGATGCGAGGAACTAGTTCTCAGTAATACACCTATGTCTCAACAACACAACTGCCACCTGCTCATAGTGTATAGTCGGAGCTCATACTGCTTGCTTTGGGACACGTCCACGCTTCGCCACTGTCGGCCACGATAATTATTTGCCACATTGGCGACAATCGCAAGCGCTGGCTCGTAGCTTCTGACCTCCGGCCCAGGGCAAACAAATAGGGCGCTGGGTCGCATCCAAAGGGAAAACGGACGAAAGAAAAGTCTCCTCGGCGACGAAGTGTGTGCCGGAAGTTGTTGGCCGTCCGGAGAGGGATGCGTAAGGGAAAACACGCGACAAAACGTCGCGGAGAAATCGAATGAGAGAGAGCTGGAAGGCGACGTGGTGGTGGGAGCGGAGGGTCAGGAAAATAAGGCAATCGAGTGGGCTCAGACGGAGCGAGATCCTCTCGCCGCTTCACCGGCCTGAAAAGTTTCCGGGTGAACTGCCCCAGGGGCCGTCTCTGCCCGTTGCAAGGACCCCCAGAGGAAGGCGATGCCCCCTCCCTACACACACTCTTCACCTAACCCCAAACAACTCGTGGGGACAGCACAAAAGGACAACTGGCGTGGACCGCTGCCGAAAGCATCGGACCACTCGCCTGCCTGAAGGACTCTTTAGGGTCAGAGGATAACTTCCTGCTCAATTTGCCCATATTTCTCAAATATCTTCAACATCAAACAAAAAAAGTCATGCTACTTAGTACCAAAGATTTTGTTCAGTTTGCAGGCCTTCTTGTGATAACTCCAATCACCACAGGTATGAAGAAACTATTGTTAGTTTTCATTACGAAAGAAGCTATATATTCATAATTCCCATTTTTCCCGAACCAGATTTTGTAATTACTGGCTGTCAATACTAAAAAAAAATATTACTATGGTGTACATTATCTAAACGTTTTCCATCTCAACTGCTTATTAATGGTGGTAGGTTGAATTTACTGCGAATGTGTGGTCTCTTTTCTTTCAGCAAAATTATGTAAAAACCATCAAATAAATAGACGAAGGCTAATGAACATACAGCTCATATGTGTAGTGAAATGTTAAAGCTAAATAACCTATTTAAATGGTCCATGTTAGCATGCATGAAGTAATATCTGACAACATAAAATGGAGTGTTTAAAATGTGTAAAATCTTCATTAGATGTTAGTCGCGAACATCCAATGCGATCAGTACTGAGACGATCCACAGTGGAAATATATTAGCGTAGAAAAGGTTGTCGCTCAAGGCTGGCCATTCCTGCAATGGCACTTCGGTCACTTGGACACCTTGGCAAAAGTAAACCGAAATCTTTTTTACTACAAAAAAAAGTTGTTTACAAAAATGTAATTTTAACATCAATATTAAGATTAGCATTACTCCCACTGTATTCACTCCACAGACAAATAGAAAACACATTATTTACCTAATTTTTTATAAGATATTACCACATAAAATTATGACTTTATATTCTGACTTAAAAATGTTCTCGCAAATATTAAAATCAGTTTCGATCGCTGTACTTTAACACTTGTTAACTTTCTGCATCCATACGGGGAAAGCGTTTTACAATAATTGTAAAATTCATGATGGCACTGCCACATTACGATCACATTACGATGTTAATTTCACGAACAAAGGAAACTATACGCATGCTTGACACATTTTCTTGTAACTCACTCTATATCTATGTTTCGGTCTTGGGATTTTTCATACGAGACTTTATGCGGTGACCCTACTTTTTTTATTTACGGAAAGTGTGTAGTACAGTCCAGTGCATGCTTTTTTTTACGATTCTGGTTGGTAATATTTACTTGCAGCAGTCTGAAAAAGCCATTTTTAGCCATTTTGAGATGTTAATTTCCTAATCACGATATCTATAAACAGAAAATAGAGAATGAAGGGTCTGATGCCATGCTGAACCAAGTCCTTTTTTCTTAAAATGCTTGGAAAAAAGTTTCAAATTTAGACACGAACAATGAAATTCAGTATTGATGTACATAAAATATTCTTATTACATTCTTTGATCGCGTTTATTTAGTCATGTATATACGTGTAATTTGGGTTAAAGGAAAACAACTTCCCGGTTTAAGAAGAAAAATGGACTTGGCCTACTATGGCATCAGACCCTCCAGTTTTCAATGTGTTTTCTTTTCGTAGCTAGAGATATCGAACACAAGTTTAGTTGTATTTCTTAAAATCAAAAAATTTCTCCTAACACGCTCCAACAATGTTCATGTGTCCGCTGTATAGGTCTCTTTAACGCTTGTCCGATGTTGCAGCAGGCAAGTGACGAGCGTATATTGCAGTTATATATTTGTACTTACCAGCAAATGGAAGTCTATTATTCTGTTGTGGTCTTGTAAAAGCAAATAACTGGAGTACCTCGAGTCCTGTATGCAGGAAAATATGTAAAACGCAGGCATCCATCGTCACAATTATTCAGCCGTATTTTCCAGCGACTAACTGAATCTGGCTCCTTTGGTCCATCAAAGGCGGCTCCGAGCGAGGTGGCGCACCAATAAAACGTAGGACTCACATTTGGAAGAACCCGGGTTCGATCCCCGGCTCCGGCCATCCTGATTTCCGTTTTACATGGTTTCCCGTTATTGCTCCAGACGAATGACAAAGGCCATGGCTGACTCCTCTCCCAGCTCCTGTCATTGTACCAAGTTGTATATCACAGGCTCTAATGTGACCTCGCTGTCGACAAGACGTAAAGTCCACATACCTTACTATCAAAGGCGGATCGTGGGGAGACCACAAACCATACGGACGCCTAATGTGGAGGAACTAATATTGCGACGAGCGGATGAAGATCGTGGAATTAGTCAGTGGCGTGTGGTGATCAGAAACAAGTAAGCTGGTGTTTGCTCATTACTGTACAGTCTCGGTACACCCAGTCAACCGTACAATCGGGTCTAACAGAATGTAATGCGGTCGCTCACAACTTAACTAGAAGGCACCCATTTCGTACATAGTTTGACGTCCGCTGCACAACTACGTCTAAAGAGGCTTACGTGTGCACGAGGGAGTAGACAAGTACAGTTGAGAACAAACACAGCTTGCCAGGCAACACATTCACAACACGTCACTGGAATTAGTGTACATGCAATTGCAGAAACTGTCGGTGTTGGACATCCAACGATCTGGGCGATCCTGCAAATAGCCGTTGCAAAAATGTGATCATTCATATTTCACAATAAAGATACTGTTTACAGAAGCGGCTGGTTTAACGCGAGACGGAACTGTCAGTTTCCATAACGAACATGTGTAGGCAGGTGAAAATCCATATGCAGTTAGAGAAGCGAGGCCTCACAACAGAATTTCAACTAATGTATTGGCAAGTACTGTTTATGACAGCACATACTAACAGATTGACTGGCGCAAGGTATCTAAATTCCATATTGCATGATTTATTTGCCTGTCTTGCTAGACGAAGTGACGTACGAACTACAGCTGGGGATGTGGTTCGGGTATGATAGGCCACCAACCCAGTTACTCCGACTAATCAGTGACCACCTCACACAGACGTATCGGCGATGGATTAGTCAGGGAGGTCCGGTAGGCTGGCCTATACTCGTTCCTCCGACCTCAACCCATTGGATTTTTTGTTGCGGTGAAACATGAAGGTTTTGGTATATGCAACCCGCGTGCGTTATTCACAAACACTACAGAAGCATGTCATCGATATCTGCCAGCACATACGTGATCAACCAGGTGTATTTTTAATGGTGTGTGAATCCTTACGACGTCGGGCAGTAGTATGCCTTTGTACGGATAGTCACCATATTGAGGACCTTCTATAGTAGAAGTGGTCAATACCGAGCGAGGTGGCACAACGGTAACACGTTAGACTCTCATTTGGGAGGACCCGGGTTCTACGTCCGGTTCCGGCCATTCTAATTTACGGTTTCCATGATTTCCTTAAATCACTCCAGACGAATGTTGGGTTGGTCCTTAACAAAAGCTGTGGCCGTCTCCTTTCCCAGTTCCTATAATTGTACCAAGTTGTGTATCATCATCTCTGATGACCTTGCTGTCGACGAGACGTAAAACCCACTTGCCTACCTAGATTTGGACACGTGCAGGTTGCCTCTAGTAGCAAGCATTTTCGACAAAATTCACTTTCATAGTTGAGGAAGTGATCATATCTCTTTAGAAATGCGTTTCGGACAACATGTTTACTGAACACTTTATTCGTGTTGTTGGTCCATACAACCTCTTCACTTTATGGAATACTATTTTCTTTAACACTCTGTATATTTTTTCATGAAACCAGTTTGAGCTACTGCATGGTGGACTACGGAGGGGACCCTGACTGCCGCAATGTACAGCGGACCGCAAAAGACTACGCCAGCAGAAATGTCCGATAGTTTTGTTAGCTCGTGAAACATACCCAGTATATCTCGAGGTCGCAATCAGCTGGGAGGGTCACAGAATAACCACCCCGCGCCAGAAGTCCTTCCACCCACGGCTCGTGTATCTTCCCGGTCCAACCTTCCCCCGTCCCCCACCCAGACACAACCAGTGCAAGAACTTCGTCCTTTTCCCCGGGCGGTCCGCGCCAACTTGGCCGCTGTTTCGTCTCCGCTCGGGCGGAACGGCGCGATACGGCGGGGAAGGGGCGCTTATCGCCGGCACTGGTGGCCGTCGTCGCTCGTGCGTGCGCCGTGAGTTCTCTCCCGCCGTGGCAGGCGTCGTCTCGCCCTGCAGTATTACTGCAACGGACACCTGTTTTACTGCGACAACATTCCCGCCCGTGTAAAGCTGTATTTGAAAATACATACTGAGCTGAGGTGATAAAACATATAGTAGTTGATGAGACAACAATCCAGTATTCCGGATATCTAACTTCGTTCTGTGTGATAGAAAATCTAGCTACAACTACCACCATACATACATACACACGACTCCAAAATGTTGGAGTGCTGCGAAGCGCACACTACATTTATGTCAAATGACTACACGTTGGCGATGTTTATGAACGTAAGAAATAAGAGTTGTAACTGCAAGGAGCTGATGCGTTTCGACAATGTTAACATACATTTTCTAACGTCAGAACTTCTGTCACCTAGTGAAGAAGTGCGAGGTAAAGTACTGTTTCCAACACAACACATGGAAGTATTGTTTATTATTTTTGAACGATTATTTCAAAGGGGGCAAGTTACAAGCTTACAAACTAAAGAAGTATTGTGGACATGCGCCATTGTAGCAAATGGTGTCTCACAGTAAACCAAAGAATACACACAGACATACAGACAAGTAAACAACCATGCTTAGATAAACATATGCAATTCCAGAAGGAATTCAGTCAGTGATTTACAAGAAAGCCAATGAACACAAACGAGTACCCAGGCACCAAATAACAAACCAAAGACTAAATAAATAACTCAGATAATTGCACAAAAGGAATTCCGTCAGTAAGAATGAAACGACAAAAAATAATCAAAACGACAAACAGACAAAACAAAACTAATAACAAAATAGCTGTTTGTAGACGACCCAGCAGAAACACAAGTCACGTATTTTAAGTGTAGTTACATTTTATATATATATATATATATATATATATATATATATATATATATATATATATATATATATATATATATATATATATATATATATATATTATATATATATATATATATATATATATATATATATATATATATATATATATATATATATATATATATATATATATATATAGTAGCATGCAGCAGATTTATTTACTGATGTAGTTGTAAAGACTTAGAGCCCAAACTTCGGGCATAGTCAGTAAGATTTCATTTCTGCTAGTCGAGTGTATTGACAATTAATTAAAACATCAAAAAAACAATTATGTGAAACTAAATATACAGAATAGATTATGCATTAAAATATCAGCATATTCAACATTGGCATGTCCATTAAGACGCGCCGTAATTGTACAGTTACGAACTTCGCCCTCCAGCCGAAGACCACCTGTTAACAGAAAAAAAATTTTGCGTGGGAAACATTTTGTCGTGAACGATGGTGACCGGCTGGTTACAGATACAACCGCGAAAATACGTCGTCTTTCGCCGTGCATGCAGCCTGTCGTGGAGTGATTGCCGGGAATTCTAATCTCAAAACTGCGTGGAGAGTCTTTCGCAATATAAGTGGTAATTCCCACGAGGGGTTGTGCGTGGGTGACCGTATCGACTCTTGGGGTGTACATTAAGGTGATGAAAACACGAAATGGAAAAGTCCATTACCGGAGCCCTGAATTACTTTCTTATCTCTCTACGGAGTTACCCACGTCACTTCAGTGTTGGCATGGTTACGTAGGGAAAAAGAAATATATCAAAACGAGGAAGTTACGTGAAAGCAAACGGGCAGTGCGTATCGACAATAAAATACCTAGAACGTAGTTTTTTTATTTCTATGGATGCATGTTCACTTAGTTGTATTTTGTGTATATTTGTTATATTCTCCAAAGGGCTGACAAAATAAAGTAGCATTCCGTGGTTAAAGTGAGTGGGAGATTTTGGTCAGCACTGGTGAGGGGTGACACGACGTGAGTATGGAGCAACGTCGAAATGAAGAGGCGGGGGAATCTGGAGATCCCCGAGAAAACTCACCGACCAACGGCATCGTCCGGCACTATTCCCACATGCGAAAATCCGGGGAAATCGACCCCGCCGGGGATCGAACCCGGATCGCCGTGGTGAGAGGCGAATGGTCTGACCATTCGGCCACCGCGGACCCTTCGTGGTTATTAACAAAAATTAAAAAAAAAACACATTTAGTTTTAAAATACTACTTTAAAGAATTTATTATTGCCCAAGTAACGCATTTACAAATCTACACGATCTCGTTTTGACGGCTCCAGGAAATCGGGTTGCAGTTTAAAAAAATACCGACGGAACCATCCAGCAACTTAAACAAGCACAAATAATGTATTCCCAGTAATATATGCGATGTCGTCCGACTCGCTTGTTTACTCTGGAATCAAAAAATAAACTCGGGTGTACCTCCTGACTCAGGCTGCGTTCCCAAACGCCCGTGGAGAAAGCGCAAATAGAGGTCGGGATGACACAGAGAATCAATCCGCGACCGCCGAGTGTCAGCGAGGTTGTAGGAAGAAGGAGGGGGGGTGGAGAAAAATCAACTCCCTGGCTCCCGCACGGGCCGCCGGGGATGAATTATTTAAAAGTTTGTTCACCCTCGTCGCTGGCGCTAGGCTTGATTACAGTTCTCCGGGCGAGCGTGAGAGACACGCCGACGGGAATGTGTAACGGAGGGGGTAGGAGGAGAGGAACGGCAGGTTGTTGGCGTGCAGAAGTCCAGACATGCACGGAATTCATTATCGGAACGCAATGCCGTGGAGGCCTACTTCCCCTTCACCCCCTTTTCAGCCAATTCCTCTACGGCCATGCACGCCAGATTAGCTGCCGATGTTTGCACTTCTTCCGACCGCGGAGATACCGCCTATAGACAGAAGGGGCCGGTGAATTTTGGTTGGGAAGGGAACACAGGTAGGGTAGGGAACCACGTATCTCCAGATTTCAAATCAACTTTCCGTCCGCGTGTGTCTGCTTCGGACGGTCTGGGGTTAACCGTAGCACAGGAAATTACCGGTACATTCTTTTCAGTATAACTCAAGGGCGTTGGGGGCAGCGGTGGTCGAAGGGTCAGACCTCTCGCCTCCCACCAAGGCGAACCGGGTTCGATTCCCGGCGGGATCGGTCTCCGGATTTTCGCATGTGGGAATCGTGCCGGACGATGCCGTTGGTCAGCGGGATTTCAGCGGGATTTCTCGGTGATCTCCCGTTTCCCCCGCCCTTTCATTCCGGCTCTGCTCAATACTCACCTCATGCCATGTGATAAAGACCTCGATGTAAAGTGCTGACCAAAATCTCTCACTCACTCATTTAAGGGCGCTGCCTACCACGCGCTTAAAATTCGTTGCTGTGTGTTTGTAAATACATTTATTTTTACGAGACCATTGCACACGTGCCCATTACGTCAATTTACGAAAAGAAATTACATCTCAAACGTAGACGGAAAGGTAGTTTCAAAACATCTCGTCAATTAGTGAAATAAATTGTAAGTCCATCAAAATGGCTGTAAATGGCTTCTTCAACCTATTAGGTCTGAAGAACTACTTACGGAATTCGTGTGTAACTATTCTAGAAACATGTAATAGACTTTAAAACTTTCCACCAATACAAAGATAGGGTCATCGCTGAAAGTGTCAGTCAGGCGAGTGATCTACGACACCAATGCACACAGTTTCAGTGTCTTACGGTAGAGGCGATACCGCACCAGATGAGCCTGTCAACATCGCCCTTGGCGCCGTGCCTCACTCACACAAACACACGCCCTGTAGGCGGGTGCAAGTTTAGTTTTATAGCGAACCTCCGGTGTATTTCCACCGTAGGTGCAACAAATTCTGTGAACGAGTGAAGACATTTTGGTCGGTCAGCGCTTAAGTCTTGTATATCTGGCGCTTGGTCGGCAAATATCGTATGAGGAGGTGCCCTATATCCAAGGTGAATGGACGGTGTTGCAGCATGCCCCGCCTAATTCATTTACGAAAATAACGCATATTTGAAACTATGCTTCTATAGTTAAAAAAAATCGTATGTTCGCTAGGAACATGATTTTGGGGCCTCTCAAATTGACTAAAAACCGCTATTTTTAAGACTGATGTAACTCCGGAAATGCCACATAAATTCTTGAAACGCTAAACTAGAAGCATTCGTTGGGATTTACTACATACTATAATGTAATACACAGAAATTTGGGCTTATCGCGTGGTGTCTCATATAAAGCGACATGCTTCTCGTTGGGGGTAGTATTATGGTTCTCATAGTAAACTGTTCCCACGCGTGAAAAGCGGATATTTCAAATGAGTACACATGACTCTTAACAAATAGGTCTTCAGCGCTGGTGAAGGGTGACATGAGGAGAGTATGGAACCAAAGATACGGGGGATTCCCGAGAAAAACCGCCGACTAACGGCATCGTCCAGCACGATACCCACACGCGAAAATCCGTGTAGGCCCCGCAAAGAATAACAAATTTCGTCTTGCAGTCTGAATTACATAACAATATATGAAAAGTGAGCCCTCCCATAGCTGTCAATGTTACTGGAGTTACGAAAATCAGAGTGTATGCCGTTGTTGGGGTCATCAGTTCTGTTCCTGGTCCCGATAGATTTTCATACAAGTGCGTTACAATATCACTCATTTTTCCAATGGTACCAGAGACACTAGCAGCATTTGCTAGTACTTTTTACGTCATAAAATAGTTGGGACATAGCTGAAAGTCTCTAAGAGACGAGCTGACAAAGTAAAGGCAGTAAGTCACGTCAGTGCCATGCCGTAGAGGCTATCATATGTCTGACATGCATTCAATAACCACCCTTACAACTCTGGTTTCTCGCAGGCCCGAAATTACTCTATTTTTACGCTCTAGCGAGGGTTAATGAATGCGTACCCGTGCCCGGTCCTCCCCCTCCATTACATACAGCGGAAAATACTTAATGAGAACCACCAACTACATTATCCTTGATATTTTTAAGTAGTTCTATTAACAGCCGGTAAGTTCTTACAAACCAACTTAACGATGTGTCACATTATTTTTTCAGTTTTGTATACAACAAATTTCATGCAATATATTTCAAAGAACATGAATAACTCATTCGATCTGCGCCTCTTCCCGGATTCTTCAGGGCCATGGTCCAGATTGGGCGTACGGGGAAACCGGGCCTGCTAGGAACATGGGAGGACCTCTATCCATACCAATCCACGGACGTGCGTTGCCACTTATTCGCGAGTATGGCTGATGTGGCAATACTTTCATTGCGAAAAATGCGTCCTGACAGCCGCACAGGCAAGAGTTCCCATAACAGAGAAAAGGGAGCAACTCAACGAGAGCCTTGTTTTCGGTGAAGCCATCCAAAGTTGACAAGAAAAAACCCTTCAGAGACAACATTAGAACAAGAAGTTGAAAACCTACTACTTCGATTTTAACACACTAGAAGCTCCGTATTATATTCATAAAATAATTTTCCTTATTACTAATAACCTTCCATATTTGCGTATAAAACATGCGTTTTTAAATATTCATAGGGACCGAAGTATTAGAGGGGTCAGACCTCTCACCTTACACCTAGGTCCGGGTTCGATTCCTGGCGGGTTCGCTCCAGAATATTTCGCATGTAGTGAACGTGGCGGGCGTTGCCGTTGACCGGCGGGTTTTCACGGGAATGTCCCGTTTCCCATTCACTTCTTCTATGCATAATCTGTCACTATGGAAAGCATCAACTTCGGTAATCTTCGGTAAGAATACGAGAGTCGTGGTCGAGTTACTCGGGCCTCGCACAGGCGTGACGCGCCATCTGTTGCGAGTTCGAGGGAGCGTGTTATTACGGCGCGGTGGTCGTGACGCGCGGCATTAGCCCGCACTCGAGCTCGACGGTAATGGAGTGGACGCTCGGCGCCAAGGTCGCGGCGTCCAGCGGCGCCTGCATGTCTGAGCAGACTGCGCGCGGCCAGGTGGCGGGGCGCCTCGACGTGACGGCGTCTTCCTGCATTCCTCTTACCAGCATCTGCGCCGTGTCTTACTTACGAGCTAGACCTCGTCAGCTAAACCCTAGTAGCGCGTATACCCAGGAGGTCTATTTTGTAACATCATCCTTGGTACAGACCGTCACCCTTGGCTGTCTTTCGAGAACAACAGCAGTTCAGGGGGCCTGATATGCAAGTCTCTCAGACCCTTATATAGGTTGTTTGCGATAAAGTGAGCATTTTCTAAGACCATTTTGTCAAATATAATAATAAAAAACAAATTCTTATTATGACCTCAGACGCTAACTCGTTAGTTGTCAGGTTAGATTGTACTTACGTTGCTTTGTTTGTATTTAAATGTGGCAGGAAACTATAAATAACTGTACAAGAAAAAACCCAGGATTTCAAAAGTGCTCACCTTACACTGAACAACCTATACAAAGATATTTACTGGGTAACTATTGTTACGGCGAGAATTCGTATTCTGTAGCTGAAAATGGCACCGTGACTATCATTCAAAAGTCCCGTGACTCCATAAAATACAAGTCTGTGCCTGCTAAATACAATCAATAATCTGTGAACTGAAAAAGTTTGACCAAATCTTTATACAGTACCATTAATTAATTTCGAAACAAATAATTTACAAGAAGCAATAAAAATTTAATGTTTCTTTTTATTTAAAATATTAGTATGTTTGTGAATACATCAATCGTTGTCGCTCTCGAAAGACAGTCGCAGGTGAAGGTCTTTACCAGATGTGAAAGAGAGAAGAACTCAGATATGGTCACTCAAGATCGGCTTAGTAAGGTATTCTCCAACACCTCTCTTTACCAGAATTTGAATATGCTTGGCAACACTGTAGGTTGTGCTCTGAAAACTTTCATATGTCTTACTAAATTATATATGTTCTCAGTTTTCACAATGTGTTTTTAATTACATATTACCTAAATTTCGTTTAAATTATATGTCATATCCGTTCAGTTTTTACAAGTTCGATTAAAAGTTACATCACTTTCACTCGTCTCTAACAGAAATGTTAGTGCACTGTACGTACAAGAGATAGCAACATGGGTAACAGTATCAGTGTTCCTACGGTCACGCGTTAGCAGCAAACATGTATTAAATTTGTCCTTTGTGTCGGCAGTAAAAGTTATTATACACATAGATATAATTTACGAAACAAATTACAAGATACATTCCAATCGGATTCGTTATTCACGATGGTGGTTTTAGAACGCAACTTAAACATGTTAGTCAATTTTATTGGCAGTCTATGTAAAGAGAGTCATGAGACTTTTAAAAACCAGCCACGGCGCCATTTTTAGTTATAAAACACGAATTCTCGTCGTAATGTTAGTTGCCCTGTGCTGGGCCCGCACTTCCTTTCACGCAATTTTGTGAAGATTCTACAATTGTACAGTTTACCAGGACTTAGCAGATCGTCAACTACAATATTTTGAATATTGACAGTGTCATTGTACTGACTGCGTCGGTGAACGACGTAATTTTACGACGTTATAAATAGTTCAGACATTGGAAGTTATCAGCAATTAACATATATAATCCTTAGCAGTTATAATTCGAACATTTCCACGTATCCAGACTTTCATTACATACCTTATATGTTATATTCCATTTGTTATTTTGGAATATCTTACGTCGCCGTTTGTAAACATGACATTCTTCGCCATAGATGTGATGCAGACTAAACAGAGACACAGGTACAGGCAGTGCAGCTAGCCTCGTGCTACACTAGCGCTATCGAGTGACAATGGCGGAACCTCAAGAAATATTCCCGAGAGCTGTATTTATATAATTTTCCTGTAATATTGTGAATTTCTGAAAGGAATTGTTTATATAATTAATATTGTTCTAAGCGAGACGTGTAAAGTTTGTATTGTGTTTTCGTTATGTAATTTCAGGTTTCGTAGTAATAATTGATATATTGTAATTTACATGTCGTATTTGCTCCGCCATGTTGGGCGGACTATTTTCAGGGATTTAATAATCGCTCACTGTTGGTGTAAAGTATCGTGCTTTCTTGTATGTGCGTTCAGTCGGCTACCTGTGAAATGTGAGTAACTCTTGTCTTTCGTATTCGTAAATGTGGAATGGGTTGTTATGCTGCAGGACTTGTAATTGATTAATTTGCGGCGCCTTGTTTAGTTACTTGTTTGGTTTTATCTTGAGTTAAAGTCCTGTAGCATAATGGCCCAAGTCCTAGTGTTTCGTTCGTGTTTTGTGCTGTTTGTTGTTTTCACTTTGACTGGTAAACTAAAGTAACTTTCGCGTTCGGGTTTATCAATGTTTAACTTCTGGTAACTTCTATATTTTCAGTGAGTGAGAGAGAGAGAGAGAGGTAGACATGTATATTTTCTATTAGTTTTGTTTGTTGGTTAATTAATATTTGTAGGCGTGCGACTTGATGCTTAGATTTGACAGAGAATGTAAACCATTTCAGATGTTAAATAGTTAATGAATTGGATGTTTTGCATGCACCATATGTGCCCGATTATGAGACTTGTGCGAGGGTGTTAGTTATGTATGCATACTACTGAGGTGGGTTATGCTTGTGTTTGAGATAATGTGTTGGGGAGAGTGTCCCCTGGAAGTTTTAATTAGTAAGTAAGTATGTTTAGAGGTGTGTGTCCCCTCGGTTCATGTTAGGGTTTGCTGCTGGGAAGAGAGTCTCAGTCAGCACTTGTTGTGTGAGCTAGTTCCCTATGAGGTAGGGCTAGCCTCTGTTTAGTTATTGTCTTTGCTACACCCTCCTCAGGGATATCGACTAGGGCTTCTTGATATTTCATATAGTTCAGCTTTAAATGAGATTCCATTTGCACGCCTGTTAATAGTATTTTTGTAAAGTTAATGTTTAATGTTATTTGTTTCATTTTGAATGTTTTGATTCTTTGTTAATTATTAGAGTTTGTATAGTTTTCAAGGTTATGTATCTATTATAATGGTTATGTTTTGATTTATCAATAAATCGCTGTTGCGATTGAACCCGACCTTTGATGTTTACTTGAAGCTGAAGTTAATGGTAATATCCCTTTTTCATGTGTGCTATTAATTGTGACATTACTTGCAGATCCTGATTGATCACTTACTAGTTCTGCTAGATTTGAGGTTGTGAGTTTCTAGCTTTGCTAGAATTGACTTTAAACCCTTGCCTAGGCAGGCGTTGCTTGCTAATAGTTGGGAATCGCAACCCTCGTTACTGCCTCTGTTATGCTATTGTGAAAATTGTTAGGTGCCATCACCATGTTGAGGTTAGCCCCGATGAAGGGGTGGTGATGGTACAGCCCAATAACCGTCTTCATATACTCGGCAAAAATATCCCATCGAATTATGATGAGTTCAGAATTTATCTATCACTTTATCTATCACTTGACTGAGCAAACCTGTTTAGGATAATCGTTTATGGTTAGAGTCTGTATTTACACTGACTTCCGAAAATCATATCTGACTTCAGTTAACCTTTTTTGTCTTCGACGCAAATAAAAAGCATCGAAAGCCCCATTCTTAAGGTTTTGACTAAGGTGAATAAAACTGTATCGTAAAACCCAGTTTTGGCTTAGATAATTTTTATTGATATCTTCGTCGACGTTGCGTTAATCTGAACCACGCAGTTTGTTAGCTGAAGCAAGGTTAATTCTACTACAGGTTAAAAAGAAAACATGTTTTCTTTTTGGGAGAGTTTGGCACAGAGAAAATTTCTGACGTTAGTTTCGCTGCCATCGCTAAGGGACCAGACAAAATACGGAACTGTAGTAAAATTAAATTTAAATAGGCTTGAAAATGATAAGTCATTTAATTTAATGTTAAAGTGAAAATAAACCAATTTTGCGTTTTAATTTATCAACTTTAGGGCGTCCAAGAGGGGAAAATCCTAGTTATATATTTGTATGAAATAGTGTTAGTTTTGTAGATGTTACTTGGCAGTACATTTTTCTCCTACAAAAAAAATTGCTCAGCCAGTTTTTCCATAGTGACACTTCAAAGTCAAAATTTGCACGTTTTCAGCTCTTATAACACACACAAATCACTAAACATATATAAATTTTAAAATTCACACTGAAGTTACATGTCACGGGTTCCTGCTTGACATGCTTTAAAATCCGTTACAAAATATTTTTGTATTTAAAAAAAATCTATAGACAAAAAATCAAAATTTCAGAATTTTTTTCAAATACAAACATATTTTGTAATTGATTTTAAAACATGTCGATCAATAGCCCTTGGCATGTAGTTGCAGTGTGAATTTTTACATTTATTTATACCGATTGTTTTTTGCGACTTATAAGAACTAAAAATTTTGACTTTGAAGTGACATTATTGTAAACTGGTCGAACTCATTTTTTAAAGAGAAAAATGTATTCCCAATCATGTCTACAAAACTATCACTATTTCATATAAATATAAAATTACGAATTTTCCTCACTTTAACATATTTAATGTAACTTAAAACTCACGAAAGCTCGGTGATTGGCCAGTTTACACCTCAAGCGGCATAAATTGTCCCTGTGACAAACTTGTAACATTGATATTTCCAACGAGTAGCAGAATTATCGTTAGGTGAAGGAGGCGGAAGTAGTTCCGGTGTCGGCCGCGGGGGTCTGCGCGTCGCTGTCGTCTGGCCCGGGCACTTAGCGCGCTGCAGGGCAAGCATGCAACAGAGCCGCCCTTATTAGAGAGTCCGGACGGCGCACAGTGGGCAGAATCCACCAAACAGAGTGCCAAAAATCGAAAAATTGGATATTTTAATTTACTTCTGAAATTAATACCAAATGTTCTTCAAGATGTAAACCATACGCGTATAAAATATTTTTAAGTTTCATGAACTGATAAAACCAAGACGAGCTACTGACGCTGAGCGTTCGTAGCAATACTTTGGCGTACTGAAAGTACTAGACTCTACCAACTACATTGACTTGAGAATTTAACAACTTTATTTATTTAAACTAATATCTTGTTTGGTATCATATGAAACTGCATTTAATTCTACATCAAATACTTTATTCAAAGTCATAAAAAGGTTAATAATAAAGGAAGAATAAAAAGTTTTTAAAGCTATCGTTTTTTGTAACATATTTTGCTATTAAGTGAAGTCTGCAATTCGTGGCTCATCGAGGCTCACAATGTTTCTTAATTAAAAATGTAGAGGAAACTTTAAGGATTCAGAAAATATAAAGATTGGTTGCATCAACTTGCCGCTTTGACGTACAGGTGTGATAGAATTATATGATCAACGTTTTAAAAACTACCATTTTTGATACATCTTTTGTTATGAAGTGAAGCGTACATTTCGTGGCTTATCGAGGCTCACAATGTTACTTAATTACAAATGTAGAGGAAACTTTAAGGATTCAGAAAATATAAAGTATTATGTATTATGAACTGCCGGCGAACCTATCTACAGCGATAATACTGTCTGTTGACGCAGCGAGCGTTTGGACACTGCTAGCATCATCGGTTCAGTAATCTCAGCAACGTAAGTTATTGCTCCGATATCACCAACAAGCTTTTAGAAATATCACTGCTATGTAGACTATGAGTCAGCATGTACAATCAATTAGACCACGTGACTTTACTGTACAGTGCCTAAGCCTATCGGTATTAGGCCGTCATTTGTTATTTGGCAAGAGAGGTGGAAGGAAGATTCGTTTGAATTCATTACTAGCTGAATTTTATATTTGTGGACGCATGTATTAGTTAAGGTAAGTACTATTTAGCAACTTTAATAATTAGTTTTTAACGTCTAAACCATTTGCGTTTAATAGCACCTTCTTTAAGGCCATCTTGTCCCACAATTTGCATACATTTAGAAAGTTATATTTTGTAAATATAAGTGTATATGAAACGTGTGGGGGGTGTGGGACTGTGTGTGTGTGCACCTGTGTGTGAGTCTGTGTGTGTGCCTGTGTGTGTATCTGTGTGTCTGTGTGTGTATCTGTGTGCCTGTGTGTGTGCCTGTGTGTGTGCCTGTGTGTGTGTCTGTGTGTGTGTCTGTGTGTGTGTCTGTGTGTGTGTTGGTGTGTGTCTGTATGTGTGTCTGTGTGTCTGTGTGTATGACTGTGTGTGTTTGTGTGTACACACATCCTATATTTAAAAAAAGTAGAAACTGTCGGACGTGTCCTTGCCTAGATGCCTTCCTTTTTTTTATCAACATAATATCGACATGGATAAATCGCTCCATTGTTACAACAAAACTAAATATTAATTTGTACCCAAGTTTTCCCGTAGCAATAAACTTCACAGGTATTTTTTATCTTGCACGCAGAGTATTACTGACTTTGTAATTAAATAGCATATACCCATAGATGATGATCGACCCTGCATTTCCAGAGACGGAAACGAGGTGACCTTAGCTCATAATGTTTACTAAGAGAGGTCATTCTGCGATGGTTTGCCATTGCTTTCCGCAGCATGGAAATGAGGGGACAACATAGCATATCGTTCTAAACTCGGAGAAAGACAGTGAAATCAGTCCTGCCCGGCTGGGAATCGAACCCGAAACCCTTGGCTCAGCAGTCAGGAGCTCTAACCACTGAGTCAAGTGGTCGGACGTATCCACACTCAATGGACTGACATTATTTTACTGGATATGAAGTTTTGACACCCTTTCCCACCTCTTACCCTCCCCTTCTCTATTAATTGTTATGATTATAGTTTTCTCACTCATTTTTAGTGTGTTTTCGGTAAAAATTATGAAACAGACTCTGATTTTTACTACTAGTTTTTATGAGTTGAGAGCAACTTTAAATTCAGGCAGTACATTAATGTAATAATATCAATGCTCTTTTATCAAATAATTCGTTGATTTTCTGTTTAAAACAAACCAGAATAAAGCACTTACAAAAAATTATTTTCTGTAATATATTTTACATATTTCCCAATAAGAAACAACACATCGGCTGCCACTGGCATGGTACCTTACCCTCTGTCACGAATTTGAAGTATCTTGCTTTGCATATGCATCAATCCGTACCTGATTGTATATGTTTATTACATGAAGTTTAATTAGTAAACGATTATAAATAGTTATAAAAAAGGAAGTTTTGTAAATTTTTAAGGTCCCCTAATACTTTAGTTTATTAAGAGTCGCAGTGATACAGGTAGAGGTGTACTTGTATTTAAGTTACTAAACCGATTTATTACAGATTCTGTTTTCATTTCACAGATACGAAAATGGTACCTGTTACTAAACGACAATTGGGAGAAGTGGTACTTCGGTCACGAAATTTTGAAGATTTTTATTCCCATACGTTGGAAATATATGGTTTGAACGAGAGCGAAGACACTCTGAAGACATCGTTGAAAAGTGTCTACAAAAATTTTATCAGAAGATGGAAAACTTCTAATCGTTGTCGGAAAACCTTAGAAAGGAAGTATTCTAAGTGGATTGATACCTGCGTGTATTTCTCTAAACACGTGGTTGCAGTGGCCAGCTCAAGTGATACACAGAAAGAAACACTTAAGAAACGTGGTCGTCCAAGAAAATCGTATAATGAGGCCAGCGCGAGGACAAAGAAAAGAATTATTAAACTTGCATCCAACACTGTTACAACACCTGAAGCAGCAAGAGTTCTTTCTACTCGTCTCACACGAAAAGGCAACCGAGCAGGAGCATCTACAGTAAAACTAGTAGCTGGAAGTACACCAACATCTTCAAGACAAAGACTTTTGAAATTAAAATCATACAAGAAAGCATGTGTTCCGTATTCCTGTGAGGAAGCGTTGTCCCTACTTATTGAAACCAAACTATCAAAACAATCGTACAATATAATTAGGTTGTCATCAAAGAAGCACAATGTAGATATATACCCAAGCTATCCGAAGTAGGTTGCGGCAAAAAAACTTTGTTATCCAGGCAATATACAGTGCTCAGAAGTTTGCTGTCAAGTTCCATTACAAAATATACTGGATCATACAGCTGTTAGAATATTGCAGACATTAGAAGTCCAACTTGAAGGGGAATTTACATTGCATTGCAAGTGGGGGTTTGATGGGTCTTCTGGGCATTCTGCATACAAGCAATTTTGGGAAGAAAAAGGTGAAGTTAGTGACGAAAGTGTTTTTATAACTTCTTTCGTCCCTCTGGTTTTGGCAGGAGACGATGGCGAGGTGTGGAAGAATCCTCGACCGAGCTCCACGCGTTTTTGTAGACCCATACGGATTCAGTTCGTAAAAGAGTCGAAAAGGGTTATTAAAGAAGAAGAGAAGTACATCCAAAATGAAATTAATAACTTGCAGCACTTCAAGAGAGAAGGCTTGGAAATAAAATATAGTTAGGTACTCACAATGATTGATGGCAAAGTTTTGTGTGCTTTGACTGACACTAGTACAGTGCAGTGCCCTATATGTAAGCAGACAGCGAAAAGTTCATCTTCGTGGACTGTTTCCAAGCCAATAAATGAAGATGTCTTGAAATATGGAATATCACCGCTACATGCCTACATAAGGTTTTTTGAATTCATCCTAGCGATTTCCTATAGATTAGGTAAGTAAAAACATACGCAGTTTGACCCAGGATGTAGTGCGTTATAGTTTGTGTGGTGATAAATATCCACTTTTAAAAAAATGTAAATATATTTTCGACATTTTTATGAGCTACCACCACATAAACTAATGCACTTCGTCCTGGATAATTATGTATGTAAGAAGTGTCTGGCTTAAATTTCTGACAATATTTTTTTTACTTTCAGGAACTAAATCAAAAAAGCGTGGTGATAAAAAAGATCCCGAAGTCCAGCTGCAAAAAGAATCTGTTTTACAAGAGTTGAAGGAACTAATGCACATTAATCCCGATCGCCCAAAACAAGGATTTGGCTCTACAACTGATGGTAACTCTTCAAGAAAGTTTTTTAGTGATCCATCCACAGCATCCAGAGCAACCGGAATTGACCAAGAACTGATAAAAATGTTTTCCGTTGTATTATTTGTTCTTGCAAGTGGTCAGAAAGTCAATATCGATAATTTTGAGGTATACTGTAAAATAACTTTATCTCATTACAGAAAACTGTACAGCTGGCATGAACTGACGCCTACTGTACATAAAGTATTAGAACATAGCGGGGTTATCATGAATCACTCTCTTTTGCCAATGGGTCAGTTGTCTGAAGAGGCACAAGAGGCTAGAAACAAAGATGTTAGGAACTACCGTGAATTCTTCTGTCGGAAATCAAGTAGGACATTAAATATGAAGGATTTGTTTTGCCGACTTTTGTTAACTTCTGATCCAGTTATTTCATCTGCACGCAAACTACCTACAAAAAATATTCGTAAACTTTCCCCTGAAATTAAAATTGATTTGAAAGATATACTTATCCCTCACGAAATTGAAGTTGACACTCCAGATGGGGAAGACATCGAAAATGAAGACACTGATTTTTGATGTGTACGTGTAAGTTTTCTGTATATATGGTTGTTAAGATAACTTATTATTTCAAAATGAAAATGTACATATGTTTCTGTTTATTCATCGTTGAAGAGAATATTTATAATACTGGTTTGTAAGAGATAACTGTCAGGTTATTGCATTGCTATATTAAAAAAAAATGTTGTAATATAATATATATAATTTTTAGAAATATATATATATATTGAGGAATAAATGGACCCTAATGATGAAATAATGCAGGTATAATACTAAACCTGCATATCTGAAGGGCTTTGCTACAAGCACTGTATTTTTTTGGTTTATTATAAATATCCTTATAACATTTTTAATCTAAAAGCATATTAAAAGCGTAAAAAGTTAGCTTGATTGCGTAAACATTTCTCCCAACCTCCTTACCCAAAGAAATAAGCACCTTCTCCCGCACCTCCCCCCGAGGTAAACATCAACAGTTAATGATTTAGTAAAATGAATGTTATAAGATGATTTTTATTCATATACTCTATAAGTATGCCAAATATGTAGCGATTATTACAAGTAGTTTGGTCCCGAACGATTTTTGGCACCATGAAGGTCGAATCCGGCCCACTGTGCGGCGGCTGACAGCTCGCTAATATCTCACAGCAGGGCGGAAGCGAAGGGACTAGGGTGGCGCTGGGGGGACGGGGTGGGTGTTGGCGCCTTCAGCGGCCCGGGTACGGCTATTGATTGAACCCTCAACCCCCGGGTTCGCCTAGCCTGCAGCCCGTCGGCGCGGGTGTGCCCTCGAGGGGGCCTTCGGGTGTCGAGGAGAGAGGGAGCTTCATGAGAAGGAATGCACCTCACTGTGTTGGGTACATACGCCCGCGTTGTTACGTGCCGAGGAAGAGTGTCGGAACATTCCGATACTCTCGCGGCGTACCACGTCCGGGTGGGTGGAAATAAGTTCGTGCGCACCGTACAACTTTGGCGTTCGTTGCATAAACGCTGCGCGCGTCGTAGGCGAAATCTTGACCACAGTAGAACGACCGACCTTCTCAGCCTATTGACTGATTTATCAGCGACAGCGGTCATCTAGGACGCGAGACAGCGACTTAATATCGTATTCTGCAATATGGATAAACTTTCTCACAGGCTAAACTTTCACTCGGGATGTCATGGGTTCTTTTCCCGAGCAAACCACCCAGGACTTCGGTTTTACGTGGTTATCCGAAGTCACTCGGTTTTACATGGTTTTCCAAAGTCACTTCAAGCGTACGTTGAGATGATTCGCCAGCGAAGCTAACGGCTACTTCCTTCTATATCCATTGAGTCACTGATTCTGTCGCTAAATGTCCTCGGTGTCGAAGATACGTTAAGGCTCATTTTTACTATTTTTGCGATAGTTATTTTTTATTCCCAAACGAGAGCAGATATCAAAAACCCGTCGCACAAATTTGTTGAAAATTGTTTTTACCATGTTGTTTAATTTTTTCTAGACAAAAATTATACAGATTTAGCTAATTAGTTCATTAATGAAAATTTTCTTAGTTGCGTAATTAGTTAAAACCATTACGTATTTTGCCATAAAAATGTTAACATAGTATTCACTATTTTTAACAAAACTGCACAACACAGCCTTTTTTATACCGGCTTTCGTTTAGGAATAGTAAAAAATAATAATCGTAAAAGCAGTAGAAATGACGGCTTATGGCCGTAAGGGTATTGGTGCAAGGAAAACAGAAAAAGTACTGAACTACATATGAATGCCTAGAAGAGTGCCACCGTGGTAACACAGCTGGGGGATACATGTTTTGACAGAAGAATTGGTAGCTGCAGCGGCATTCAGGAAGAATTTATGGAAATTTAGAAGTTCAGTCATATTTTCAGACTACCCGCTACACAGCACGAAGTATATGTCCCACCTCAAAATCAGAGATCGAGAGAATGAAAGCAACATCCTTACTTCTGATTTCGCTTATCTGAAAATGAATTGCGTGAAAGAAAGAATTGTAACAAAATTTTCAAGTTTTGTAACAAAATTATTTTAAGTTATTTTACAGTCTCCACAGGAAAATAATTTAAAATTAGATTTCATATAGCTATAGTTATTCAACTGTATTGTTACCACAAGAAAGAAACGCATAACTTTTAAAATTGTCCTTAATTTAATTTCCGTAAATACATGTTAGAAGGTACTAAATTGTAAAATAAGTATAGTTTCTAAAAATTGTAATACACACCATGCAACCTAAAATGTTTTAGTAAATTAAATGTGCAGAGTCTCATACCTAAAACTATAATGCTTACCATGCTCTAACTCCCGTAAGCATTACTGTCTAACTAAAGTGTTGTGCCGGTTTCTCTCCTGATATTATTTTCATTTTATATAAGACATATTCACACGTAGTTTTTGCCGGAGGCTTGCTCTGGGGCGAACTTCGAAATATAGTGACGTAAACGTTGACCGAAAAAAAAAAATCGCCACTTACACTATTGTTTACCTGTTATTTTATTTTATTTATTATTTTTTTTTTCGAAACAGGAACCTCGTGTAACCACGTTATCGAACAGCTGTAAAGGCGAACTGTGTCGCGGTACATCATGAATGAAACTTATGCCAACCTCAGTTATTTTAGGGTAGTAATATCACACACTTCTTTCTGAGATGGGAACGTGAAACAACGTTGCAGGGTGGATATCCCTGCGTTTTTTTTTTTTTTTTTTTTTTGTATTTGACGACGAACAAATACTCATATTATTTTGTACGTGTAAGATAGTTTAACAATTAATTATGTGTTTCTCAAAAATAAATGTAAAGCACTGTCACTTATAAATTGTGAAGATCATGCAGCCACAAAAATTATCATTCAGTTAAATTAGTGAAATTCTGTCTCGATTTCGTAGATAAAAAATAATAAGTATCATGCATTCATTTAAAACTATCTGTATACTTAAAAAAACAGCTGTAATATTTCGCTTACAGTTTATCAACATACCTTACGAATTTGTTGCAAAATATTCAATTAAGTTACATTTGCCAGTCGTATGCAGCTTTTTATTTTTGTGGTTGTATCCCTAATTAGTTTTTTTCAATTGTTTCTCTCGGTGTGTTATTTTACGACTCGGGATGTTAAGGTGCCCTAATTGAATTGTAATTAAGGTAATTATGATTAATGTAGCAAATAACACGATGCATTTCGCAAGTACCTACCCTGCGCGTCGTCAATTTTTGCTGATTTCAACGCGGAATGAAGAATGTGAACTGTGATTGTATTATACGCTGAATCAAGGGAGAATTATGTACGAGATCAGAGAGAGAGAGAGAGGGAGAGAGAGAGAGAGAAAGCGCTTACTCCGGCAGGGCATGTAGCTACAATGACAGGAAATCAGAGAGCCCCCGAGCATCGATGAAGCGGAGATTCAACAATGCATGGCTGTGTTGCTAAGCCGTAAGCGGAGATGAGGTTGTAACCACGAAGCTTATCCAAACCCTGTTACCCTCCGAGCATTATGTAACCTTCCCTGTTTACAGTAAACTTTCAGTCAGAACCGAACTAAGCCTGGGGAAAGTACAGACCGAACTCGAAGTGAATTCAGCTGTTTATGGTAAATTTCTAAAACTGTAATGCATTGTAAATTAGGAGGAAAAACATTTAACCAGTCTTACAAAGATACGCAGAGTTAACGATTACGAAGTGTTGAGTTTTAGCATCTATTTCGGGAAAGCAAAAGGTTTCTTTCAATGTATCGTGTGATTTCGTGTCACATTTTCTGACTTATTACGTCGCCTGTAATTATATTCTTTAGGACCGAACGCAGAGTAAACGACTTACGAAATACTGAGTATAGCATGTCTTTAGGGAGAAATTGTTTAACTTAATATTTCAGCTCGTTTGCCGCCATGTCAAATTTTCTTATTAACAATGTCTAAATTTAAACATGTATTCGTGATCTGGAATGCCAGCAAATATCCTCCAAAATATTTTCCAAGTTCTAAAAGGATGAGAAAATTACGTTTACACTATAAATAGCAAGACAACCGACCTCAGTACCCAGAAGGCAGTGGGAAACATAATTATGAATTGTTATAGTTGTCAAATTTCCAACAAGAGCTTTGGGAATCTAGAGCAGTGAAGTGGTCCATAAAACGATTGTTTGGATCGTGATAGTCCCATTCCTCCTTCGTTTATGTTATCTGGTAGGATTGTATGAATATTGTTGTGAGATACAAGACTTGCGGGAACATTTTATAAACTCATTGATAGATTCTTATTGTATGCTATATTTATTAACCAAGAAAGACAATTGCAGAATTTTAATGTGTATATTTACACTCCTTTCAATACTTAAATTTTCAGGCTTAACATGTAAAATTAGAACTTTTAAGGACCTGCTAACTTTTTCCTTTCAGTTTATGTGTGTTTCACCTACTTATTAATTAAAAGAATGTCATATGAATTGGAAAATAAAGTTATAAATAATAACCATTTATATAAGCTAAAATCTAAAGACGTAATAACATGTAATCATTATTAGTTGATAATTTTCGGGAGAGCGTTAAAATAACGCGGAATTTACCGAAAATTGCCTGAGACGTTTATTCTTGTTATAGCTATAATACTAACACAAGAATTTTAAACGATGGCTTATTCCATTGGGAAAAAAGTTCTGGAAATAAATTAAAAAGACTTTAAAAGAGTCTCCGAAAATATGAACTCTCTCATTTAAACGGACGTGTATAGCATACATAGTTTAAAATAAAAAAATCCATAGCATGAGCAGTGCCTTTTTTATTGATACATTTTTTTTTCATAAGTTGCTATTGGCAACAATACAAAGCAATCCATCAATCCTGAGGAATAAGTGGTTGTTATAATAAGACCAAAGAAATTTGTGAACTCATTCAGCACCAGACTGTATCCCAAACACTCATTAACTTTTGTGTTTCTTTCATGTTATGAGTACAGTCTGACATATATCGAAAAGTTGTGGATAATAATATACCAGTAAAAAGAGAATAAACGGATGATTCTTTAATCGATATGAAGGCTGCTTTCCCGGAAACAATTTATTTCCCAGTGAACAAATAAATGACAGCGACCAAAGTACACAAAGGAGTGGGAAGCCTAGAATACAGGGCCATTGATCCCGTGATTTTTTTTCATCTTTTGTTAAATCGATGCAAGCGAAGTTCCACGGGAAGAGAAGCAGCTTTCTACAGCAACTACGAAAATGAATGTGCGTGCGGCTCGAAGCCGTTCCGCATCCGGTTTCAACGACATATTCGAACTCACGACCGATATCTGCCTACAAGTTAATAACGCTATTTCATTTACCAGAAACATTTTCTTATGATTTGAATTTGGACAATTTGAGTGTAAAATAATCGTTGCAGCAGTAAAATACCGTTTTAGAAAAACAATTATGTAAGATATGTATGTATGTATGTATGTATATATATATATATATATATATATATATATATATATATATATATATATATATATATATATATTACATACCACAAGTGTATTGTTTGCATTTTCACTTGTTATTAAGAGTGCGTGATACATAATTCAACGCTAAAAGCATTAATCTATAATTGTAGGTTTCTTGAAGCCAATTTGCAAAAATTAAACAATGGCAATCCTAGACAATAGTTTTAGCCAACGTTTCAGACGAAATTGTTTCCAGTGTTACGAACTTCTGAGGAACAATCTCTGACGCCAGAACCTCGTGCATTTAACTGCGGCGCAAGAGATCACGTAGTAACTCTGGATAAATATTTACACATAAAGTTGGCAAATACCATTATCTAGGATTGTCAGTGACTATTTTATCCAAATTGGCTTCGAAAAAAGCGTAGAAATCAATTGATGATTTCAGCGTTTATTTATCTACCACGCACTCTTAAACTCTCCTTAAATAAAAGATAGAAAAAAAGAATTCTTATTCTTGGGGCATTTTGTTCCGCCTGGTCAGAGCACACTGGTCTTAAATCGGTTTTTGTAATACGTTTTCTCTACGTGACATCAAGTTCTCTAAATAAGGACATTCCATGTCAATTTGTACTCGTTTATTTTTCAACAATAAGTTTCAATGTAGGACGTGTTTTACATTTGAAGTATGAAAGGGCTTTGGTGATGTATTCATGTATGGAATAGCACACACAAATCATCACTCATTTTTTTCAGATATTACACGTTAGAAAATATTGCTGGCAATTATGTTATAACACTTTTATAACATACGAGAAGCTGTTATCGAGGACTACTTCTTAGTTAGAGACAAAGTAAGGTAATTTAGCATTACATCTATAGTCAACAGTGAGGTCATCAGACGGTGACACATATTATGACACGACAATAACTCGTAACAGAACTAGCCATGGCATTCGTTATGAAAAAAAATCCCAGCATTCGGCTACAGCGTTTTCGAGAAACCACAAGGAAAACAGAAACCAGGATGGCCGGATTCGGGGATCGAACCCGGGTCTTCCCGAATGCGAGTCAGGTGCGTGGTGAGCCAATTCGTAGTGGTCTTCCTGCTCTTTGCCGTCCAATTGCGGCTGGATAGCGTGACGCATCAGGGTGTGAAATTACTGATACCCTTCATCAGGGGAGTGACCTATTAAACAAAACACCACCTGTGCTTCATTAAAAATTACCGTCAGAAATTACTTTTTTACCATGGCGTGGAGCGTCCTCATTTCCTCTCACTTTCCCCATCCAGTCAATCACCTTCCCGCGCAACCCTTTACTGTCCAGAAGTGTTTGCTTATACTGTCACTGCAGTGATTGTGCTGCAAACATCTGTACTTTGCCCGAGTCTTATGAATGAGTTGTAGATAAATAATCGCTGAAAACATAAATTGATTCCTACACTTTTTTCAAAGCCAATATGGATAAAATACTCAATGACAAATCATAGATAATGGTATTTGCCAACTTTATGATTAAATATTTATTTACAATTACTAATTCATTACGCGTGATCTCATGCGCCGCAGTTAAATGCACGAGGTTCCGACGTCAGAGATTGTGCCTTAGAAATACGTAACACTGGAAACAATTTTGTATAAAACCTTGGCTAAAACTATTTTCTAGGATTGCTAATTTTAATTTTCGCAAATTGGCTTCAAGAAACCTACAGTTATAGATTAATGCTTTTAGCTTTGAATTATGTACCACGCCTTCGTAAGTATACTGGAAATTTTAAATTACAAAATAGCTACTCCTCTGAATATATTTGTGAGAGTTAAAATGAAGAAGAAAAAAAAGTGAGGCAAATGCAACTAATTATAAATGCATGAATAGTTCATCGAAGTTACTAACGCACTGCAAATCATATGAACTGTCGTGTGAGTTATATGAACGACAGCTACTCTCCGCACTCCTTACTATTGTCTATTGCCCCACGTTTTCTTAGTTTTAAACTTACAAGTACTTTTATAGGAGAAATTATTTTGAACATTATAGTCCGTTTCGAAAGTGTGGAATATTAAATTTTTTTATTGTTTATTATTATTTCTACGTAATTTCCTTGCCAGTTTAAATTGATATCTCAATGCACAACAACGAACTTTCTGGCGCAGAACTGGATATAATTACATGCATAACAGTTATATACGGAGGTTATTACAAAACCTGCTCGTTAATATATTTAACTTGCAATGACATTATGAGGAAACATTATTCACCGGATGTCAAAATATCAAAAAAGATTTTTGTCAGTGGTATTTGAGAGGTATTTTTATTACAAAAGAATCTTACATAAATAAAAAAATTCTTGTGTATTTTTCCTGAACTCTGCGAACTCTAACTCACAGGTATTATGTATTTAGCGTTCGCCGCCATCTTAAGAGAGCCCTTTTCAAACCAACTTTTCAGAAAATACCTACGCGTGCCTTTTTCAGCGTTAACAAAGACCCAGGAATTATGAAAGGTAACCAGACAAACTAAATAAAAATAACCCTCGTATTTTTTTCGGACCTTTTATCGACTTCAGTTGACAGGTCTGTGTTCAGCATTACCACGCCACAAGCAATTTTAAAAAAACCAACATTAAAAAATACATGCCCAAGATTGTGTGGGGGTCAACAAAAAAAGCCAAGGAATTTTTTAACGTTCGCTGGCAATAAAGAAAACAACGCTGAGGCGACGAACTCATTTTCGTGACTTCCAACATTTGCGAAAGCATTACGAGAAAAAAAATGACCTTTGATCACTGTCTTCCTTTAGCAAACGCTACTATACCGAAACGATTGCGAATTTGAGCATAAAGCATTATGTGGCCATGTCGTATAATCCGTTGAGAATTTAGATTTTTAATATTCATTTTTATTTGAACGTAGCTGATTCAGTAGTAGTAATTTCTAGACAGATACGATTTTTGGGACGTATCCACTTGTATAAATCTAGAAACAATCGACGCTCGCATTCGGCAGGTCAAGGATACGATCCGGAAAAGGAATCGGGAAAGAGAGAAATGGGTTCTTCTGTACAGTTACCCACATCCTTCTTGTGACCCGCCGTTTAAAATTATCCTTTTTTGCCTTCTTGGCGTACACAAACAACTTATAACAACAATTTACTTAACCCAATTTCCTGGCAAATCGTAATTATAAAGCAAGCCAAACATTGCTTTGCCTTACCTAGCTCTAACAACTTAATTTAAATCAACGGTCTTGTTGGGGTAACCAAATTTTCTTGACAAGCAAAAAGGGCTAAATTTTTTTTGCTACAAACAGTGTGCCAAAGCTTTTTTTTTTTCATTGTCTAAATCTGCTAACTTATTTGAAGACGCTGAGAAAATTTAAGAGGGCTGACGAATCTTCAAGAAACGTTTATGAGTTGTAAGCATTCGAATAAAGCGGTGTAGATAGCTCAGTATTCAAAACTTCCAGTCGGCCAGATGAAGCTTAAAAGTGTCCACGCTACCGTTTTTCTGCAACAACACTTGTTCATTCAGAGGGCGCAGCACATAAATTAAACGTAAGATCATCAAATAATACCAACAACAGTTTTTTAAGTGAATAAAAAAACAGGGAGACACATTTTTCGTTAGCCATTTATCACGTTGAAATTCTGTACGTTTGATTTTGGAACAATATATTAACGCAAAGGAATGCGTTGTCTCTATTAATGCCATTTTATTACTTAGGTTTCTGAAAACCCTAACAGTTGCATGTGAACTTGGTTCCTCATTCCTCTATTGTTTATTTATATATCAGTACTGTAAGAAAATTACATGGTGTACGATTCATAGCGTAGACTGGATCACGTTACTGTGGAATATCATTACAGCAGTCCTGTACATTGTACACTACTACGCTATGTCACTAACCCATAAACTGTAGGAATAACTGTGAAAATTAACATAAACGCGTGAAAATACATTGTCGGCACATTAGATTATTGCGAACTGTAGTTCAGAAACAGTACGTCTTAGGACATATGTCCAGATGTTTTTTGTTCCTCTAGATGTGAGGATTATTTCCCCACAATATTGACATGCAATTTGACAACATTCCGTATAAAATAAAAGAAACACTCGCGTTTACTTTTATTGCAGCAACCGAGCGTAGTGAAGCAGCGGTAAAACGCTTTCCTCGCGGCCGTCATGATTTCGGGTTTCTAGGGTTTCCCGAAATGCCTCCAGCCAAATGCTGGGGGGGGGGGGGAGGTTTCTTCAACAGACCCTAGCCGACTCCTAATCCCTCATATTCATGTACATATGCCAAACTAAGGCTTGTGCTCTCCGAGGGTACGCGAAGTGACCAAATAAACAAATAAAACAAGTTGACGTACCACGTAACAGATAATTCCAGGGACACCCTCCTTACCTGCTTGCATGAAGGCTCAAGCAGGTCTCGTAGAAGCTTTCCTTCAACAGACATTATATTTTATATTGTATTGTGACACACGTCCTTTCGAGAGCAAGGTCACGAAGAACTAAGGAAACAAATGCCGCCACTCTAGATCAATAGAAGGATTCCCCCCCCCCCACCCACAATTTTCACTGCAGATATTTTATTACGTTTAAGACATCGACAAGTCGCAACACGTAGCTTAATATAAATTCAAAATATGGACTGTCTGACCACTACTGCTTTCACCAAACTTTTTCCTGCATAACATAAATTCTTTCTAACTATCCATCGGTTACTAACATGAAAAAAAAAAAAAAATTTACAGAGCCCGAGAAGGTAAAGTTTAGCATGCCCGCGTGTGGAAAATGTAGATACGCCCTAGAGGAAACGGAACACACGGCGAAAACAAACAAGAAAATGTAAATATAAGACGGCCGTGCGTATTTCGGCTGGCGGGTAGCCTTCGCCTTAGAAAAGATGAACGTGGTCGAACTATAGCTGGCAGCGCACCTGGGACCAAGCTTGAGGCACGTCACACGATGTGTCTGTTTCCAGCCTGGAGCAATCTGCCCCCAGACATCTAGCTGTCACGAGTGATGTTTACGTCGGCTTGAAGCGTCGGAGAGGGGGGTGGTGTTCCTCCTCGCCCTTCCCAACTACTGTGACATGGGTAAAAAAACGGCGTTGGGAGACGAAAGGAAGAATCCGCATAGAAGGTGTAGAGGAAGGGTGGAGTAGGCGCCCGGCCCATCCACCGACAGACGAGAGAGAAAGGTCTGATGTTTATTTCGCCTGGCAAATCGCAAATCACTCCTACTCGTCTTGTTTTTTCTCTCTTTACCCTCCCCTTTTCTTTCCGTCATGAATTTTCTTTTGGAGGCTGCTTCTCTCCCTCCACATCCACAAAAAAAATCTCACCTCAACCCCTTTTTCCCACCTCACCCCTTGTCATTCTGTTCGTTTTCTTCGGAAGAGCTGCGGGAGTCATATACTTTTACCCTTCTTCGTAGACGAGAGGGTATGGAGAAAATGCGGGGTTCCCATTTGCCAAAAGCAAAGGAAAGGGGGCGGGGAAATACTGTACATTTTAAAAAGGCCCGAGGAGCAAAAGACCCTTCCTTTCATCTTCCTTCAGCTCGAAAATCTGTAAACAGCATCGACTTGACGTGAACACCCCCAGCATAGAACGCAAATAAAAAGTGCTATGATAGAAAAAAAACTGTCGAAATCAGCGCAGCCATTGTTTTTACGGTCTTCAGGTTTTCCAGTCACACTTAGAAATGTATAAATAACCTGTAAACTTCAAAAGCTCAAAATGTTTTTTTTATAATTTATTACATCGCGAAAAGATGCGACAATACTGGACAAAGATCAAAAGGTTAAACAAGCGTGATCCCAAGAAGAAATCAATTCGTAGAGGTTACCTTCGTCGTGAAACGCAAAAAAGTTGTTTTCTACTGTGCACTTTATGTAAATTTACAAGCTAAATCAAAAGTTTGGTCATATATTAACGTGAAAAATCATACAAAACAAATCTGACCAAATATTTTAACCATTAAAATAAAATCTGTGACGAATGAACACTTGAACTTTTGTCTACATTCACGCCAAAATATAGCCTGTCTCATGAAAGAACTCTTTTTTTTTTTTTACAGTTATGTTGGCATTTATTTTTAAACTTGTTTCTATGTAAAACAGTTTTTGCCTATGCCTCATTTGGTTTGTCCAAAAGCGCACTCGGCTGACAGTCCAATTGTACAATATATTAGTTTATGTTAGGTAATATTTATTAGTTTTTGACAGTTCTCAAGATTACCACCTGTGCACAGAGCTACAGGAAAATACTTCATTTTGATATACTGCGCAGTTTGCCAGTCAAATTAGTTTGTTTGTTCAGAAATCACCTTTGATAGAGGAACACATTGCTTTTCCCATTGAAATAGTTTTAAAAAGGATGCCAACACAACTGTCAAAAATGGAATTCTTTCATGAGACAGACTACATAAAGCGATATATCTACCTTCCAAAATTTCATGAGAAACCGCAGTTCCAAATTATGCGAACATTGCAAAATGTTCAAAGACAAAAAAAATCTCAGGATGGTTTTGTAGTTACATAGGGATACACGCTTGGGTTTGTAGAGTAAATTACCATATTTATATAAGTAATGTAAAAGTGTAAAAAGTAACAGAAACTTATTTTTATTTTAAAATTACGAAAACTATTATTTTCCTTGCAATTAATCCAAGTTCATGAAGTTTTCATGTTTATAATACGAACTAACATATAAACAATCTTGTCGAATAATTTAAAACTATGCATTCGATACTTATAATAACCATCCCTTGTGTGTTTATTCTGCTAATTGTGTTTTTTTCTTCAAGACAAATTCAAAACATTCATAATTATTAATTTAATAACAGTTCACTCGCAAAGAGGTCTATGCCTGTTCAGAATAACCCCGATGACAAAAAACTTATAAAAGGGTGGGAGGGGAAGTCATTTTTGTTTACGCAAATTAGAGTCCATAATCTTGTATTTCCAACTTATTTCATGTGTGTATTTAAGTGACTATCGTTTAACAGGAAGGATATCTTCTGTAGCCGAACACGGAAAGTGCAGTTCGGGGTGTTGCGAGCAGTTCTACTTTAAGAATAGTTTGACCCCAGTGTGAAAACGACAAAGCATGAAGAGGTACTATATGCCAAGCACAAGTACCTACAGAATACGCCACAATGTCACGTAGTAGCATCACCTGGAAAAAACAAATGAAAGTGGGATGAATTGAAGCGAAGGGTGAAATGAGGTGATTACGGAGCAGCGCTGGAATGAAGCGGTTGGGAGAAACGGGATATCCGCGAAATATCTCACAGGCCAACGACATCATTCAGCACGATACCCGCACACAAATATCAGGTCGACACCGCCGGGAATCGAACCCGGATCGCCTTGGTGTGAGTCGACCACTCTAGCCGCTGCGCCAACCGTGGCTAACAAATTTATAACAAGTGTGCCGAATTGTTTATATTTGCAGCGACTTGGTTAAAAGTTCGTGTTATTTTTAAGGTACGCAGTTAAAAGCATCACGTTTAGAATTGTACGTTTCTCGAAGCCAATTAGCAAAAAAAAAAAAAAACAGCAATCTTAAGACAACAGTTTCGGCCAACTTTCAGAACAAAAACTTTTCTCGATTAAGGTATTTATGACGAACAATCACTGACGCCGAAATCTCTTAAGTTTAATTGCGGGGCAAGAGAACACGCTTAAGGGCGCCTCCTGCTAGGATCGTAAAGAGGTGTGCAGACCTGTAACAATCCTGATTTTATTTGGAAACCATTCCACGTGTCGTCACGTGGTTAGGCTACGAAACCATTTAAGGGCGCGGTCTACCGCAATTTTCAACATTATTTTATTTTTTATTTGTACCAGATATTTTTTCTTATTTTAGACACAAAATGTTACTACATTTAGCTCTTATAAAATTTTTTTATCTGTCATTGTTTTCGCGTAATGGCTTGTCAAAGTCATATTTTGTATGTTTCGTTTTAAGGACTACACTAAAACCAACTGATATACCAAACTCAAAAAAAAAAAAAAATCACAGTGGATAAAGACATTGCAGGCTGCATTAACGTGCTCGTAAAATTAAAAATTAAACATTATTTGTATTTAAAAAAAATATTGAATTTTTTAAATTTAAATTTTTAGTTTCAGCATTTTTTAATTCAAGTAATTTTTATTCTTTAATTTTGATGAGCATGTCATTGTAGCCTGCAATGTCTTTATCCAATGTGATTTTTTTTAGTTTGGTATATCAGTTGGTTTTAGTGCAGTCGTTAAAACGGAAACATGCAAAATATGACTTGAACAAGCCATTACGCGAAAACTATGAGAGATAAAAAATTTCATAAGAGCCAAATTTAGTCACATTTTGTGTCTAAAATTAGAAAAAAAAAATATATCTGGTACAAATAAAAATAAAAAATGACGATGAAAATTTTACACATGCCTATTTATTTGCCACACACTACTTTCGTTCCGAACAAGTACTTTTTTGAGTGCGAAATTGGCTTAGTTGAGACTTCACGGCAATTTTTATGTAAGAGTATTCTTTTTCAGGAGCCTCTGAATAAAATAGGCCTCTTGAGCGAACCTTTACCTTTCATAGCGTACGGTAAAAAGACAGTGTTGTCGCTGAATGACCCATAGTAAAAACTGTTCGCCGGGAACCTTGCTTACTAGTTCAGCGCTTGGCTCGTTAAGGCGATACAGCATTTGATGCGCGCTTCGAAGTCGACCTTATATCTTCGTCACTCCAAAGCCTCTAACACGCAGCTCGGCAGCGCCCTTAACAAATGCATCATTCTGGATAAATATTTGCTCATAAAGTTGGCAAATATAATTATCAAGGATCGCTGTTTTGTAGTTTTTTTTTATATTGACTTTCAAAAAGCGTAGATCTCGCTTGAAGACATCAACGCTTATTTATCTACCATTCTCTCTTAAGAGTGAAATACGATCACTTTTGCATTTACGTATTTGCTTCAACTTAAATTTCAGTACTTTTTAATACACGCTGTGGTACGGTAGGGCGTAGAACATGGCTTGATTTAAAGTTTAGATTTATAATCAATAAAAGTTCTTCATTCTCTCACAAACTACGCAAATGGAAAATATTTTCAGGCACTCAAAAGCTTAAATTTCAATGATAATTGTTCAGTCCGGATTGAAATGATTCTCTAAACGTTATCCATGTATTGCAGTTAAAATATCCGTTCATTCAGGGAATGTCCAGAGACGATGGCATCTGGCGCGAGTAATAAAAGAAGAGCTGACATCCAATGTGCTGTACGTCCCGACTTGGCGATGTCTGACAAACACGCCGCACTGCGACCACGAACATGGTTCCAAACCCCCCGGCCCTCGGCCGTCAAGCCTAGGAGGGTTTGCGGGCCGGTTAATTAACGGGAGGCGGTGTATTCGCCACGCCACCATTCACCCCCTTGCCTCACGTGCGCGTCGCTTCATCCCTCGGCAATAACCGCAGCGGACAACCCCTGACGATCCGTCACCGAATCTCCTCCGCCCCTCCCACACCGAACACAAAAACCCCTGGTTCGGCCGCGGCCTAATTCAAGCCCTGGACCTCGCCCGCCAGCCAGAAATTAAACGTCACCGCATTCGTCGATTGGAGGCGCGGAGGGTAATATGAGGAGAGTAGGCGACAGCACTCACCCACTTGACCGCAGCTGTGTATCCTCTGGTTGCGGCGACACGTCCCTCTGATTGGTCCAGCCAATGTACATCCAGAGATCCCGCGCATGTTGCCGTGTCACCCGTTACGGGAGTCATTCTCAACTCATAAATACAGACACCTGACTCTCGCAACAATATTTCGGTACTATTTCAACACTATGGCCGTCGTCAACGTCAGTGACTAAACAATTACAGCACTTACAAGCATTGGGGGTCTATTTTAAAACCACGACCCCAGTAACCTTATTACGATGGGCTCAGTCACGCGGACAACAACTGAAGTATAGAGCTGCGGGATGCACACGTAAGTCATTAACATATTGCGCAAATAGTATATATATACACACACATATTAATACACATATATACACACAAATGCACATATATACACATCTATATACGTATATACATACGTAGACATACACATATACACATGCATATATACATATATATGCATGTACATATATACATATATATGCATGTACATATATACATACATATACGCCATTGCAATATTATGTCGTCCCAGAAATCTTAGAAAGAGACTAAGAAAAACAAACAACAAAATACGAAAAAAGAGAAAACATGCCGAGTTGGCTGAAGTCAACACATCCATAAACCAAAACAACAGAACATGGAAGATCGCATAAGGAATTAGTCAACAACAAATAATAAAGGAAAAATAATAATAATAATAATAATAACCAACCAAAAACAGTCGAAATACAAAAAAAAAAAAAAAAAACTAATATGTAAAACTCAGGACATCACAATTAAGACAGCACAGACAATACTGAAACGAATACAATATTCGTATTTCGTTGTTTGTTTTTCTTAGTCTCTTTCTAAGATTTTTTTTGGGACGACATAATTTTACAATGGCGTATGTCCACAACAATACAGTTTGTCATTCTGTCCCATTGCAAGAAACTTTCAAAGACATTACATTTTCGTCTATATTTTATTCCCGTGGTGTGCTCATTACGCGTTAGTTTCTGGGCAGCACACACACACACACACACACACACACACACACACACACACACACACACATGCATATATATACATACATATATATATATATATATGTGTTACGTACCCATTTTTTATTTCACGCCGCAGTTAAAAAAAAATTTTCTGAATTTACACTGAAATGAGATACGATGGATCATATGCTAAACGATTTTAAAACCCGTAACAAAGTCCCTTTGCATTAAAAAAACTGACATAAATGACTAGAATTGTCGTTGTTTTTAGAGTATTTAAAATAATACAAAGAACCCTCGCGTCCTCTGTGAGTGCTGTCAGAGTGACAACACCCGTCCTAATAAAAAAAATGGACAATCCTGTTTGCCCAGGGGGTGGCCATGCCGTATACTGCCCAGGCAAACACTTGAAGTCAGTGTATGTGTGCCCTTGTTGCGTGAACGTTTACACACGTGATCACTGTACCCCATAAACATTGTTTCTGCCATAAGAGACAATGTATTTTACTCGAAGTTTGAAGAGCAATAGAGTTAAAATAATTTAACGAATAGCATATGTGCCGTGTTTATCGCAGTCTACGTTGTTTGGGGAACAACATTTTGAAATAATATTAAAACTCAATTATATGCTTCCGTTTTGAAACACATTTCTGTGAGCACCGACATCGCCAACTGTTTGTACAAGGACACCATTGTTAAACTAACATTTATGCTAGTTTCTGCTATGTATTTAATACTTTGTGTGCAAATTTGTTTGTTTTATTGCTATTAGCAAGTAGTTGCATATCGTCAGTGACGTATATATGCGTAAATAAACAATATACGTGGCTGTATTTTCAGGTTAGTTCGCTAGGTTTATCTACATAAACAATTGTTTAACCACATAATTTACACTATGCAAATGTAAAACATGGCCTGTAACATGACATGTGACGGTAGCAGATGTATTTCACGTACCTGTTCTCCTTTTACACCCGAATGCAACGCACGTAATTGTTTTCATTCAAATGTGTTCATTCTACAATATAGATACCATTACCATACGAAGCGCTTACGAAAACCTTACTCTACTCGTTGCTGTGTGTTGGTCAACAATAACATATTGATCGCGCAAAACTGGCATATATACGTCGACTTATAGGAAGTCCCAACATGCCATCTCCTGTATACTCCTACCTCCGTGTGTTTGCCTTTTTTTTTTTTTTCCTGGAGTTGGTCGGATAAAACTTCTAAAGTGGTTACAATGCATTTTTACGTGAGAAAACGAAACGATACAGGGACACAAAACCAACACCAAACGAGAAGATAAAGAAGAACTAAAAAGAAAAGCACAAAATCAGAATAAGATATCTGGTGGAGAGACGGTCTGACAGGGTATAAGAGTGTTGAAGTGTAAATGATGTAGCACACTTTGAAGAGGAGTTTTCGCCGGTGTCGAATTTCCACCTTTGACACGTGGGAACAGCGTAGCGATAAGAGCCAGTGTCCCACGCTTGACGAGGAGAATATCGTCTCTATTCGCAGCGCGCCAAACTGGTGTGCAAGGTTTTCTTTGTAGTCTTTTTCTTACGGGACTTTAAGCGGTGACCAGAAGATTATATTTTTGAATAGTATGAAGTACAGACCAACGCCTCTGGCTTTGCACTTCACGAATTCAGGTAACATTTTCGAAGTTGTAGCAGTCTAAAAACCCCGTTTTTAGTCATTTTGAGAGGCCCGAAAATCATGTTTCTAACAACCGTGCTGAATGTTTGAAAACATGGAAGCATAGTTTCAAGTGTGTGTTCTTTTCCTAGATACACATATTACGAATAAGTTGAGGGGTTTCACGTAAAAAAGAATACGCTGCAACCCCGTCCATGCGCCAGTCGAGGAGCGTTTTTTTAATAATGTACCGTTTGCTAGCAATAAATAATTTCCCTTCATTATGGCTTATTTTGACAACAAAATATGTGATTTTTCAGAGGCAAATATCTAAAAATCCATTTGATACACTGCAACAGAAACATTCACACACAAACGATGATATATGTGTGTTAAACCTGTAAGAATGAATTTTTGAAATGTGTATTAATTAGCGTTAAAAAAATACTTTCGAAACCCCTGCAAAACTAATGAGCGAGGCCTTAAGTAAGTAGTATTTTTTCCCCAGACAAATGTATAATGCATAATATGTGATGAAAGAAACAAATGCTGGTCAGGTGTAGCGCGGCTTTCGGCTCACTAGGGGCAAAGTTTAAGGCTAATTTGCCTACTTTTCAGGAATAACCTGCAGACCCTAAGCTACACGATTAATGGCATAAAATTCATAATCATAACATAATTCAGCACGAAGTTTGGGTAGGTGTAAGGTTAATTCTAATACAGGTTAGAAAGAAAATACGTTTTCTTATGGGAGAGCTTAGCACAGGGAAAATTTCTGCCACTAGTTTCGCTTCAATCGCTAAGAGACCAGGTAAATACGAAACCGTAGTAAAATTAAATTTAGATAAACTTGGAAATTATATTAGTCATTTAATTTTAAAGTGAAAAGAAACCAATTACGCGTTTTAAATTATCAACTTAATGTAACTTAAAATTCAGGAAAGCTCTGTGATTGGTCAGTTTGGTGCACTAGCGAAACCAGCGCTCAAGCGGCAGAAATTTTCCCTGTACCAAACTTATAACATTGATCTTTCTAACCTGTAGTAGAATTAACCTTAGTAGGTGTAAAGAATCTATACCGCGAAACTTACACATTTATAAATTATATGTAGCGAGTTCAAGCATGTCGCTACACTCGTAGTTTCGTTATTTCACATTTTTTACTTTTGTTTCAAAATGTGACATGTTTACAAACTAGTCAAAATTTAAAAAACGATTAGAACATGGCGTACCAAAAACATTTTATGGTTTCACAGGAAAAATATTTTTCGTTTACGCTGAAGCAACGCGTGAACTAAATAAACGGGAGAAAATTGTATTCAAATATTGTCTGAATAGTACATAACTACAGTGCATTTTATGTTCGCAGTCACATATTAATTTTGCCTTATTCCGAAAGTGCTGGCGTAAGTTTTATGGCAAGCAATGAGGGTGAAAATTGCAATCAGCAATCCTTTCAGCAATTCGCGCAGCTATTCCATAGGCAATTGGCGTCTAAGTGCTGCCCTAAAGTACTTTGAATCTCGGCTTCTGTGGAGCAAGGGTCCTGGAATACGGAGACGTTATCGTTCCTCCATTTCCGCCCCTTTCCCTTCTCTCTTCCAACCCCTCCCTACCGATAATATGGCGTGTGTACTTTGAGGTCAAACTGGTAGGGTTCAAGTCGACCTGCTGAAGCTCTTCGGCAGCCAAAGAAATATCATTATTATGAATTCGTAGTGATAACACTTTCGCCCAATTAAAGACATTTAACAACGATTTTTGCACAAGAACTCCAAATTCAAAGTTTACTTATTTTATAGCTTACCAACTAACTTGCTAATCGAAATAAAATAATCCACATGAAATACAGCTGACGTAAGGGTACATAACGAAATTTCTAATACAACGCGCGGAAACGTTGTCGTATCGCTTAAAAACCAACTGTAAGACCGATATCACACAAAGCTCTTGGAATGATATTCACGGTAAAGTAAACCTTTCTGAGGTATTTTTTTTTTCCCTTTCAGTCAACTTGTATCTTCCCACCACTTTTCAGCATTACCATAGTAGGGAGCATTGGCACGCGCGGCAGTTAATTTTGGGGGAGGGAGGGCGGGAAAATTTTGATTTTGAGTCATAAAATGGGGACTATTTAAGCACTTTTCATACATAAACTTTGAATATATCGCTGGTAAGTATATTAGTATATTTATTAGATACTTGTTTATATCTTTTTTTAGGGGGGGGCATTCCCCTAAATAATTGTGGGGGATAGGGGGGGGGTGTAACCGGCCAGGCACGCCTAGAAGCAAGTAATAAACACAAGAGTATAGACTCCACAGTGCTCAAAATTCAACTGCTGAAGTCACATAAAAATACACATTTTTATTAGTATTCCTGACTAGAGGTCTTCTAAAGCGCTCGCTTTATCGTAGAAAGCCTAACGGTGGTTGGTCGCCTTTAAAAAAGAAGTGCGTCTTATTTCACCGCGGATGGCTCGCGTGGTGGCCCCGAGAATACCGACTTTTTTTTTGTAAGACGGACGTGCACGGCTGCCTACCTTGTGCGAAACGGAGAGTAGCGGGAAGTGATGTCGCAGCACACGTGGGTATGTGTGTATGTGCTGGGCTCGGAGTTCCATAACCGCTGTGCGCGGTGGATGCAGGGGATCCTTGCCGGATCCACATCTCACCCCTCACCCTCCCTCCCCCAATAACCCAGCCTCCTTCCGTACCCTCGCGGGCTGCCGGCACACACACACACACACGGCGTAAGTTACAAGTTACTGCCGCTGCAGCACGCCCGAGGGGGTGGCCCGCGGAGTGGTAGCTCGGCGGGACGGGAGGGTGAGGTGAGGCAAGAGGGCTTTGCCAAACAGCGCGCTGATGCATAATGCAACACGGCAGATCCTCAGCAAGATGTAGTCGGCTGCCACTCCGGGGGGCTCAGCCCCCTTCCCTTCCTTAGCTCCGGTCCTGTACAAGTTACGGACCCGAGTCCGCAAGAAGGAAATGTGACTAAAGTTAGCGCAAGACCCTTACGGCTGTGCGGAATTTCGATACATCTCTCAGGAAAACATAGGCCATTTAATATATAAATATATAAAATCGTGGACGAATTTTCCGGGGGGAAAAAACTGTCGGAATTCAAACGAACGGTGCCCACTGCCACACATAACAAAACGAACAAAAGTAACACACCTCTAATAAACGAAATACGTCACAAACGTCGTTAGATGAAAACACTAGCAAAATTCGAAATTGTACTTGTTGTAATTAACAACAGCCTAATTGATAAATTTAGAGTGACCTACTTTCTCATCGGCTAATATTACGAGAAGGTGTAACTGTACGTAACAAAAAGCTAAAACTAATAATATATTGTTATGTCAAAAAAAAATAGGTTAAGTTTGTGATAATCTACTCTCAATATTATGTTTCGTTTAATTAATGCTACTTTTCGGGAAAAAAAATTTAAAAAATTAGATACCCTAGTTTTGTAGTTACATTACTTTATAATGTTCATATGATAGAAAAAATAGGCAATATATTAACTGTATTTTAAAGAGTAACCTATCAAATTAATCACTGAGAGAACATGTCTGTAGTCTTAAATCACGATTATATTTCCATTTAAAGGCCTAACTAACTTACCCAACTACCCAAAGGCCACAGGAGGACTATACTCTGTCCACTCTAAGGTTGCAGCAGAAATACAAATTGCTAGCGAAATTAATCAAAGTAATACAATTACATCTTGATTCTTCACATTGTGATTATGCTACAACATAGTTTTCTTGTATTTTTCAATATTTCAAATGAAATTTATGCTGTACAAAAATTTTTATTGTCATTCACGTGAATGAATTCGCTGCAACCTTAGAATGGATAGAGTATAACACTCCTATCGGCGGGAGGTGGTTTCAAATAACATGTTTCGCGTTTTTCTTGTGACTTTTTGTCATGGCACAATCGCAATCTAAGTTTATTCCCGATATTGCAGTATTTTCTTTCCTATTGCTCTCCGTGTCGCGATGAACCTACACTTCTTTGATAAGCAACTGGTAACTACTATACACTATCCATTCCAAGATTGCAGCTTGTGTCACTCCGCCTGTTCGCGCGCTTGAACGGCATTGGCAGTGCAACAAACCGTCGCACCACCTCCGGGTGTTTCGCGAGCTATCGACTGAGGACAAGTGGAGAAACGTAATCGCGCCTCGCTGTGGAGGAAATGGAATCACGACTAACGTCGGCGTCGTCGCGTAAGTCGTAGTTAATCCATTCCATGCACATACAGTATTTCATGCGCACAGAGTGGTATTATATTACAGAGGATTAAACAAACGCAACTGAACGATTAAATCATCTATCCTGAACTAAAATACAGCAATTTAGCGTAGGACCTATTTCCTGACGCAATGACACTGTTAACTAACACGCCAACCAATGATCGAGAGCTCACCTGCGACAATGTTTATTTCTGCTGCAATCTTGGACTGGATACAATATGCTGTATACGACACAGAAAAAAACTGTTTTGTGGTGGCTACTAAATGTTTTGTCAATATGGCCTTCACCAAATTATTTTGTAGTGGTTACAAATTTTTTTTGTAGTCACTGCAAAACTTTATTGGGGACAGCTAAATTCAAAAAATTTTGGTAAGGTCCAATTTAACAAAATATTTTGTAGTAACTAACAAGTATTTTTTTCAGCAAAAAGAGCCACTCAAATAGAGAATGTATGACGGCAGATAAAGATCCAGTTGCGTTCAGTTTGATAACCAAACTATTATTCTAGTCTTAGCGCCGACACGAGCGAATGTTGACAAGTCGCTAAAAATTAACAATAGCACAAAAAGTCTAAGCGCAAAAAAAGGTATAGTTTCTCGTTCTTAGTCCTTTGGTGTTATTATTGTGGTTTTTCAGCGACTTAGCAACATCTACTCGCAATGGCTTATGTCCAGAATAATAGTCCGGTTCGTCTAGCACTCTCGTCGCAAAAATAATTCAAAGATCGCAAGTTTGCATGTATTTCACATTTACAACCATGCGAAGGAAGCCAAAGGTGGAAGTGACTTACTGGTTATTTGACTGCTTCCAACTAATTTTTGTACGTGAAACCGCAGACGTGAGATTAAACTATCATCCAGCTGAATAACAGAAGGTCTTAAAGTGATTTAAATAAGAAAAACCCTAGTCAAAATATTTTCCAAAACTCATTCATAGATGTAGGTACTACATACATGTTTTATTCATAGATTCTGAATGACAGTAGACTCATTCAGAATTTACCTATTGCCTTCATGGTTGTTAACCTACTTCGAACAAATGTAAAAAATTAACTAAACATTATAGTTTCAATAAAATCTGTTTGCCAATAGCCGAGGGGCGATAACAAAAATAATTCAACACAAATATGGAAGATAAATCTAATAAGACCTTCCTACCAAAGTGTCCCATTATCGTCTGTACCTAAAGCTTAGTTCTAATGTAATGAACATGCATTGGCAGAGCTTATAAAACAGTAACACGAATTGTAGTGCTAACCAGGCTTTATTATTTCTACTGTGAAGGAACTTTTAAAAACCCTAAGTGCTCGCTGGTTTTCGGGACCGTGACTATCCATCAATGTCCGTCGGATTATCGATTCCTCGTTAACGAGATGAAGACGCGGCGACTTTCGTGACATCGGCGGTTGAGTTGGGAGGGGGTAGGGAGGGGGTGGGAAGAGTAATAAACAAGTTACAGCGTCGGAACGAGAGGATGGGGCAAAATGGATGGCTACGCGCCAGCAGACTTGAAATCACTTTGTGTGAAGTAGAGCAAAACAACTTTCACCCGATTTGTTATTGATTATCGTTTAAAAACATTCCCTAAGGACATGCAGGTATTTCAGGAGGAACCACAAAAGTTAGATGTAGTTCACGCGGAAACAAACTTTTATTGCAATCAATGCTTTTCGAACCAGCTCAACAATGGCTGGTTAATGAACGTCCGTGATTTAATAATTTTGTTCGGAAAAAATGTTGTGCTACATCAAATTTGTCCACGTGGTTCAAAATAAAATCTTTAAAATTTACCGTTAAAATGTCTTATTCATGGGAAAGAACTCTGCGATCAATATGAAAATGTTCTTCACCAAACATAAAACAACGCATCTCCAGAAAAGTGAGTTAATCGTACGTGATCAAGCTTGTGAACTAGCTACGTTGAAGTAAGAGGGAGATAGTAATAAAACACTGGTTGTAACACGTATATCCCTTTCAAAGTTGAAATACTTCCGCACAGTGGTCTGGAGAAATCGATACATTGCTGCACACAAATGACCTGTAGATCTAAATCGCCACTGTTAATGCTTAACTCTCGCCAGGTAAGCATGGTAATAGCTCAGAGACCTGCATAACGTTGTATGAACCGTCCCTGCTCCTAACGATGTAGCCCTACTATATAAGTACACACTACGCAGTCTATGGCAACAACTGATTCAAACTTTCAAAGGTACTTCGAGAAAATACGTTACATTATATTATAACTGCTGCGTAAAAGTATTTTACGTGTCTAGAATTAAGCGGTTCAGTGTGTCAGGCGCACCTATGCAACCGTCATTTTAACCAAGGCTACATTTACTATGCTTATATCAATTAGCATGCCAAAAGTTATATCAGTATTTTACTAAAGATACATGCGTTTTTAATCGATCCGTGTTCTATAAACTCAAGTATAAAAAACCGTTACATTATAAACGTGACACAAAAAAGTTATGTAAAATCTGTAGCCGACCTTTCCTTACACTTGACCTCAAAGAACACAGAACAAATAAGAACGACTAAGTCTTTAATAAAACACAATGATAATTGTGATATGTGTAGTATTCTAAGATTAGCCTTGATTTAAATGGGGTTAATGCGGGATGCATATATTCGCTAGAAACACTGGAACAACCTCTTCATAGGCTTGCATATCTCATTATCACAACATGAACATTTCGTATAGCCTATCCAATGACATGTAAAAAAGCACTTTCTAGGTATAACTTTCCAATCTGGGAATTTAAGAAACGTGGTAGAATTTTAGGTAACATTTCTTATAATAGACGATATAGTTCGATTACATTTCTATAAGCTAAATACATGAACGAAACCAAAAAAAAGTCTTGTCAGTTGAACGTTCGTTAGGCAAAACAGTTTTTGGTAAATGCATGGCGGCAAAACGCCTTTAAAGCAAATGTAAGCCAGGCCAGATGCATCCAGTTTACGTCACATGACTACGAGTTCATGACCCCGGGCAGTAATTAGTTCGTCAGTCAAGATAAGATGTCCAATAAAACGTATACAAATAAGACGAACAAACACATCAGCTCAAAGCTCTTAACAAGCCGCCAACTCATCACAATCGGACAACAAGAATCAGAGTTTAAACAAGTTTAGAATTGTAGAAGACGTCGCTCAACTAGACTCCTGGCATAAAACTGGAGATGTTTAAAACCTACAACCAAAATCATTAATCCAGTTCAGACAGGCCTAGGTTGGGAGTTACACCGAGTACTCAACAGTCGGAGGTTTAGTGTACCCACATTAAAAATTTCGGTAATGAAAAAGAATTTAACGACGTAAGGAGTAATAAAATAATATATATGCGAAGGCAATAAGTGAAGTGATATGCTTAAGTAATAAATATAAAGTTTGGGTACACTGTTATCATATTGTTTACATTCTGAATCCTTGGATACATATATAAAGTCATTTATCTAAATGTATATTTTTAACGTTTTCCCTGTAGTGTCACAGGCCCTCCAACTTTCTACTTACTGCCACACACATGCTTGCCGCCGTGAAACAGAAGCTCCAGTCTGTATATACTATTTTGACTCCAACCGAGCCTTCACCCTTCCAATCCTCAACTGTTGCCGCCTCCCACCAAGGTGATCCGAGTTCGATTCCCGGCGGGGTCGGACCCCGAATTTTCGCATGTGGGAATCGTGCCGGACGGCACGGTGTTACGGTGTCGCAATCCCGCGGCGTCGGTGGCGTCGCGGAAGAGTAGGAAGACGATTGCACAACCCCGCGGCGTCAGTGGCGTCGCAGGACGACAGTAAGTAGGTGCTGGGTAATCAACAAGTCACCAAAAAGTGGCGGATTGCGGCAACAGTGGTATCCCAGGAATCCGATGACTCGAGGAGTTAAGTGGGTCTTA
>PNEQ01133765.1:0-61878 GCA_003012365.1 Medauroidea extradentata
GAAAAGTTTCGTCCATAGAGAAAGCACTGAAAGGCTTTGCAGTGTCTGGGATATCACCTTTTAATGAAGATATATTCAGTGACGAAGATTTTCTGCCTTCAAGAACAGCAGATATTTCAGAATCAGGCCTAGAGCTCGTGAATAGAGAAGAAGAGGAAGCAACGCCGCCCGAAACTGCAACTACCCTCACTGATCCAATCGTAATGAGCCAGGACATAGACAGTAAACATAGGCCTACACTCACAGAAACAGGGTCTGCTAGTAGCTCTAACTCTAAGAATGCTGTCGAAGATGACCATATGAACATGCCAGGAACTAGTAGGCCTAGGCCTAGGAACAGACCTGCAGAGAATGATCTGAGTTCAAACACAACACTCAACATCAGCAGTTTTACTTCGGCATTACAAGCCCTGTCTCCAATACGAAAAAGGAAAGAAGACATCGGTCCAGGCAAAAAGCTGACACGAAAGAGATCTGCACAAACCTCGACTGTTTTAACAAATTCGCCACATAAAAACCTCCTTCGAGAAAAAGAGGATAGTAAACGGTATAAAAAACCTACTCATCATGTGTGTGACGTCAGAGGGAAAAGAAAAAAACGTGTTGGAAGACAGCAAAATCTGTATTCTGAACACGAAGATACCTCTTGCATTTTCTGCAACGAAAAATTTAGTGAGTAGAAACAAGGTGACAACTGGGTAATGTGTGTGAAGTACGAGCAGTGGGCACATGAAGCATGTGCTGGTGTGGAAGATGAGGACGGCAGTTTTATGTGTGATTTATGCAGAGAATAAATTAGTGTGACATACTGAGTAAAACAATACCGAAATATGTTTCAGCAAAGTGAACATTATGATGTTTGGACTTGTGATAAAGGTTTATTTTCAATTTGTGGATTTTTACAAGTATAATGAGTCCTTTGTAGGGTACTGGTATATGTTTTGTGTGTCTTCAATTGTTAAAAATATAAAAATAAACACGATACGAGCTTATTGCAACTATTTCCGCAAAAATTAAAGTCTCAAAGCTATTTTTTTTGGTAAGGAAAAAAATACGCCATGTGGTCCTCTTTACCCCACAGGGGGGTAAAGAGGACCATGCGTCGAATTTACTTTTTTGTATAAAATTAATTACAGAATATTGTTTAATCAATTTGGTATTCAGGGTAACGAATGTACTATAAATGTAGTTTTGTAGAACGAATTATTTAGCACACTACACAACAGCTCCACAAGCACTTATGTCTTAGGTGGTCCTCCATGCCCCGCTCTCCCACATATATACATACATATATATATATATATATATATATATATATATATATATATATATATATATATATATATATATATATATATATATATATATATATATATATATATAAGTAGATTGATTTCATTTAATCTCTCTTTTATATCAAAGATCTTGTGCTATGTATTATGTCAATGCAGTTTGTATTATATCAAATGCAATTTTACTGTGTCTGCATTTATAAAATAAAAGTATCATGTCTGGTTTGTTTCAGGGTATAATTCTCTCATCCGTGCTATATATACCTACTGGGCACACCTGCCAAAGCGTACAAACATCAAGAACTTTAAGAGGAGGAAGCATAGAAGAGCCTAGTACATCACTCGGTTTATCACAAAGTGAAAACCATTGCAGCTTTTCTACTGGCAGCAGTGACGAAGCAGACTTAACCAGTGACGACAGTGATAAAGATCCTACGTAAAGCCTTATCAAGAAAGTAAGTGTTTGATAGTTCTGAGGAATTACATAAAGAATGTGCCAAGAAACAGGACCGAAACTCAGTGAAAAGACTTAAATCGTTACCAGTAAAGTCAAGGAGGAAATAACTTATCTGAAAATAAAATAAAAATTTTGGTAAAGAATTAAAGCACGTCAAAATGCAAGGACAAAATAACAGACACCAAGAGGAAGGAAATAGTTGAGGAATATGCTGCGTTCTTCGTAGCTGGCATGACTAATATAGAAAACAAAGCCACATTCCGACCAAAATTTGCTGATAACGATGAACAAAAATTCAGAAGACATGCAAGTATTATCTTGTTGTAGATGGAATGAGAATAGCAGTTTGTAGGGGGTGCTTTCTCAAAACACATGATGAATCTGATAATTTTATCAAAGGCGTAGCTTTGAAGAAAGAACTTTAACTGATGGTCTAGAACAAAAAGAGATATGCGTGAGAAAATATCCTCCTGCAAACAAGTATCCAGACAAAAAGACCGAAGAAGTTGCATCTCACATTAAATCATTTCCTGCCTACGAGAGCCACTTCACAAGGAAAGACTCATCGAAGCTGTATCTTCCACCTAACTTGACCTTACAAAAAATGTATTCCACGTACAGAGAAGCTACAGTTGATCCTGTTGGCATTAAATGTTACAGCAACGTATTTCATGATATGAAGTTATTATTTAAGAAACCAAAAGTAGATGCGTGTCATGTTTGTAACATGTTCAATATTAAGATTACTATAGCTGAAACAGAGGATGACAAAGCTAAAGTCGCTCAAGCAAGGGACGAACACAATGACACCGCATAAGCAGCTTACTCATAAAAACGGAAAGACAAGGCACTTACCCAGAAAAATGTAAATACAGTGTTTTTCATTTGGCTTGCAGCAGTACTTACCTACACCCGCTCTGGAAATATCTGTAGCATTTTACAAGAGGCAGTTATGGATTTACAATTTAACAATTCACGACAATGTAAATGGAGAGGCGATACACTATATGTGGCCCGAAGTATTTTCTGGTCGTGGTGCTAATCAGATTGCGTCGTGTTAGTTCAAACACACAGAAAGTTTGTCACCTACTATTACGTAGATAATTTTTTATTCTGACACGTGTGGCAGTCATAATAAAAATTCTCACGTAGCTGCCATGTTTTCAGCATTCCTGGCAGGTTAAACGAAAGTAGAAGTCATCGACCACAAATTCATGGCCCCAGAACACGGTCGTAGAAGAACATGTCTGGACACTCGCCTGTCTACCAATGTATATTGCTTGACCCCCTTGTTGTTTGGCTGTAGTTCGTCAAGTTACCGTTTTACTTTTTGGCGCTGTAATTCGGGCGGTCGAACTAAAAGTCCGCCCAATTTTTTCCATTGATAACATTATAAAGTAAGTAAAGATTTTTGGAGCCATGATTTTCAATTGTGAGCGAAGGAAGTATTTCATACATTGATAAAAAATACGTTATGATAAATTGTTTATCCTAATGGGAACGAAGTGGGCGGAGTTTGAGCCGACCGCCCTAACAGCAGCGCCAAAATCGTACAGCATTATCGGTAACTTGGTGAACTACAGCCAAACAACATGCGGGTCAAGTTTCTTGGCAAGTGTCCAGACCTGTTCTTCTACGGCCGTGCCCCAGAACATAGTCACATGAAAGTGGATGTAGATCATGCCAACATCGAAAAAAAGAAGAAAGTTAGTGTACCAATATACCATCCACATGATTGGTACCAACTGGTTCGAGCATGTAGTAGTTAATTCAGTGTTGCTGAAATGGGACAGAATGACTTTTTGGAATTATCTGCACTTCTGAAAAGTCCTTTGATGTTGAGGCACAAAGGTGCTGAACGAAAATCCTTCAAATGGCATGAGACAAATTGTTTGCACTACTCAGAGCAAGAATTTGGAATATTACAATTCAATATCTCACTGAACAGAGATTAAGGACCGTATCTATTGACCTCTTTCGAACGACAACCAACTGCTCACCAATGCTTTCTCTATGGGGATAGCAGTTGGTTGTCATTCGAAAGAGGTTTATAATATCGGCCCTAAAGTATTTAAGTCATTAGCTCAGAGAAGGAAAGACATACATTTCATGAAAGTGAAACCGTCGACAGATAAGCCTGTGCCCATCAGTACACTGAAAAAGACAGACTTGATGTATTTGTCGGAATTTTCCCCCATATCTTTCATCAGTTCTATAGGGACTTGCCTACTGCAAATGTGTGTGATGTTGACCCATATTTGATTGACATAGACCCAGATGCGATGTAAAGGACGCAGACACTGTGAAAATTTTTTTCATATAACGCATTAAACAGACATTTAACATTAAAATTTTCATCTGTGACACTAAGAAATATATTGACAAGTGTAACCATAATATTGTTTCCACTTAAAAGGCTAAATTTTATTTCGGGACGTAATAACTTAAGTCAAAAATTGTATTGGGCATTATCACGTAAGTCACTGTTTACATGTATTTCATTAGTAATAGATTTAATGTTAATATAGATGTATATGTTATGAAACAATTAATTTGTTTTATAGTAAAAATTACAATTTTGTTAAGACAAATTGAAGGTTAACTTATTGGAAACTCTCCTGTAAAAAAAAAAGATTTCTTGAAATATGTACTTCTTCCCGCCGACCCTATAATTTATGTTTGTTAGAAAAGGCGTGCTGTTGTTTTTAGCTAGCTGGTTGAAATATCAATAAGTATGTAAGTGACGCTTACTTGAAAAGAACGCATAGGAAAATTAATGACACCCACCACTAAAGATAACAAGATAACCCGAACTTACCCTGCTGTTTATATCCAGTTAAAACTTTAAAACAATTTATTGCTTCGTAAGATTATGGTGGTTATTTTACATTCCAAAAACTATTCTCGATTTATTGCTACACTAATGTCTTCAATCACTTAAACTGGACCGCTGTCTTTCTAACTGCTACATTTTGTCAGATTCTTAAAATAGTCGTGGTTAAAGGTTCCTAAATTCACATGCCTAGGTCATCTGGAACGTTCTCCCAAAGCAACATGTCCAATTGAGACAGGTATTTAAAATTTATTTTGTTTCAAGTATAGTATCCATATCCGCCATTATGTCAATTGCATTTCAGTCATACCTCTTTAATACAAACCTGAAGGGAACAAAAATTTGGCTATTTGTAATAATGATATTTGTATTAACAGTTGTTCACTAAAACCTTTAAAAATGTCTAAAACTTTGGTCAGTCTTTTTATCCCTTCATATCAAATAGCATTTTCACCACAATGACTTCGTTTTACTTGAGAACTTGATATTGCATGGTATAATGCATAAACAAAATTTTATTAAACATTAAAATAATTATTTAATTTCTTATCCCATTCCAAGGGGAATAAAAATCGCTTTGTATTAATGATAACTTTGTATTAACAGGGTTTGTATTAACGAGGTTCCACTGTATTTCATCGGTCTTTTGTGGTTCATGACTCCATGATCAAGCTTTGTTGTATAGCTGAAAAGTTCAGTAAGACATAAATGTAGATTGAAAATTATTTTCTCCTTGCATTTGCTGTTGCTGTGTTCCAGCCTATGGTAAAACTCATTGTTCAAGTTATAGCATTTACCTTGACATAACTGAGATTTGCACCATTAGTTAACATTGACCCAGTCACAATATATTTATTTGCAGTAAAATTTGTATAGTTTTGCCATTCTGAACTGCATTTGTGTACATTAGAACTAGTTTTATAAGTTGATTCTAACCAATATTATATGTAGCAGTAAACAAAACCACGTGAATACCGTTCACAGCTTTTACAGCTATGTTCTTTGTAATGCCGAAGATGATTCGATGTAACCACACCAACCTGTTCTTTCATCCCATATGTACACGTAACTCAATATAATCGATACGAATTACTACTTGTGTCTGGCAAGATTATAAAATATTTTGCAACCTTTTTTGTAGTAAGCAACAATAATCGTCAATATTGGAAATTGAGACGTCTTCTCCAATTCGAAAATAAATTAACAGTAAAGAGTACCACAGTTGCAGTTTACTTTGTCATGATCATTAAACTGAAGTGCTGCCCCTGTCTTCCGCTAAGAATGTCCATGATCTACTTATAAGTTAGTTTACGTGTATTAATCTACTGTAGGTGCGCAATTGAGCTGATCTGTATGCAATAATAGATTATGTTTGAGATGGTAAAAGTTAAGGTCATGACTTACTGAACTCCTAACAACACCAGACAAATATGGAATTTATAATTAAAATATGCCATTAACAAAACATCGCATATTAAACATATTACGGTTGTCATATATTAAGCAGAGTAATGTATCTCAGATGTGTATCTCTTCAGCTAAACACATTTTCGCATTCCATTATTACATCTCAAACATGTGCTACCATCTTTAGGTTGTTTAACAATGATACAACGTTCACAGTTTTTTCACAAATTTGTTTTTGCAACAGGCCCAAATGTATACATCTAACTTACATAAAAACACCACTACTTTGTCTTTACCTGCTAATAATAACATGACTCTAACAGATTCCTCATCTGCTTACCATATTCCTCCTAAACTTTCCAACACACTTCATATTCACCAGCTCACCCGAATATTACTTCTTCACCCCATCGAATTTATAAGCAAATAGTACCTACCCTGTTCCATTGTGTTCCTCGCTCTCTGTATTTTCTCGCTGTTATTCCCTCTTCCTATCTACTCTGTCTTAGTTAAATATAGCCTTGCTGTCCCCATCCTCCCTCTCAATTCTTCACGTTGCACATACTGGCCATCCTGTCCACTTTTATCCTATACGTCAATGAATCCCATCTCAATTTATTTAACATAATTGATAGGTAAAAGTTACCTCATTCCTCTTCTTTCTGCTTCTCCTATCTCCATTTATCTTTCACTCATTTCGCTACCCATATTTGTATAGTATGGAGTTGAGGAGAAGGCAATGCTGAACGGCCGGGTGGTGATTGGGGCCACATAGACCTCCGCTTGTCCTCATTCCCAGCCGCATTCCTGAATCTTGCCTTCTCCTAAGCTCCCTCACCCGTAATTCCACATGACATGCCGCTGCATGATCGAACATTGGTCGTACGATTATAATATATGCATTTTCTTACATTGCATTATAAATGTACTCGAATAGAATTTACACTGTAAATTGCAATGATGGTTTCATCTTATTCCTAAATATGGGACCCAACCCAAAATGAGAGAGTGACGTGAGGCTGCGGTAGAAGACGCATATTTCAAGACTTTCCTTGAGCCAATCAGCAGATTGTCTTGAGCACTGCGCCTGGATACATTTATAGTTGACGGTAGAGGCAACAAGAGGATGAGATTCAAGACCTCTACGACTGAAACATTGTACACTTGTATTGTCAACGTATTGAGCATTATTTCTTATTTAACGTTTCTGTATAACGTGAAAAGCAGCCACTCTGACATAACATATGAGTTGATGTGTGGGGTTGCTAGAACACAATGAAATATCTCGCACGTTTGATGTTTCCACATGGATGTGTTTTAACAACAACACTAGAGAAGAAATTACTAACATAATTGTGATTGTGGATCTCATGATCTCACAAAGCGGTAGTGGTTGCTACACCAAATTGTCAAAGTTCACAAAACTTCACTTTACTTGTGTATATTTGGTAGCAGCGATGTTTTTCAGTGTAACACATTACACATTGTATGAACATGTGTAAAAAATTTCCTTGCTCTTTTTTCTGTCGCAAGATACTTAGTGTTGTTTACCATGGCTGCTAATTACTCAGATTTAGTAATTAATCTACAACTGTATATTTTATTAAAGATGCAGCTTATTGTCTACCTCCACTAAGTTAAAGAAAGCGACGTGTTATATGTATGCAGCAGAATATAAAAAAATATCTGTTATAATGATATTCCTTCTGAGCGTTTCCATCGATAGGAGTATTCAGTGATAAGTACGTATAAATTGAAATACATCACACATACCTAATAACTGTTTTATTCAGAATATGACATCAAAAAGAAAGGTTTACAGCAATTTGTGTGACGTAGTTTCTTTAACAAATTTTGTATATGGAGTACCAGTTATTCTCATTACAATGACTTCTTTCGTAACACAAATTTTCTCTTAATATGCAGCACTTGGTATGTTTTTTAAAAAATCTTTAATCCAATACGACACCACTTGAGTTGATTGCGTTTTAGGTGCGATTTTTCATAAACTTGGAAGGAAAGAAGTGGACGAAAGACCTACTGACTGCAGTAAAGAAAAAGAAGTTCCAGTAATAATACGGAAGTCGGCTACAAACACAAAGCATAGCCATAATTTTCCTTACCCAAGTTCTTCAAAAAGCATAGCAAGGGTGCCTCGATTATGATTCCATCGTAAACTGCCATTTCCTTGTCCACAAAGATATTTTCTTTCTCCTTATTCCTTTCTGCATCTAAAGCAATGAGAAATGTTACAGCGGCAATTTTTCGTCGATTGGACAGACTCATGTTGTGGAGAAAATTCTCTTTACAAAACAAGCGAGCTAGCCAGTATCGTGTGCAGCAGACTCTTGTAACCCCCCTAGTGTATCAGCTTGTAGCCTACCTGGTAAAGAAACTAGTAAACATCCTTGTAAGTGAACTAGTGAGAAATATTGTACCGTGTACGACTGACTTAAGTCGGATATATTACCGCTTCCGTTGCACCGCGATACAAATTAGCCACAGCTTTGTCAATAGATTAACACTCTGTTACTTATAAACTGAAATGGTATAATCACATATGGCAGTTATGTTGTGAAATCCTACCATTGGCTAAATCAGTCTGGCATATTCTGCATGTGCAGCTGTTATATCCCTACCACCGCCAGAGAGTACAGGCAACGTGTCCTGAGGATATTGCGTAACACCTCCTCTGCTTCAGGTAGTTCTTGCAACGTAGTGTGTTGACGTGCTCCTACTTTCCACAATGCACTTATGTTTGTCACTCATACTTTGCAGTGTGTTATTTCTGGACACGAGTACACTGTCAATAAACGCTTGTTCTGGAATTATAACCCACGTTTCAAACTACTACCGCTAATTTCCTAGCATACTATACATTGTATGTCATAACTGCCATTACTTTTATGTTTCTAGTGTAAGAATTCACTCAACATAACACTCATAACATACGCAGTAAACATTTTTTTTGTATTTTGTAAGAATGCTACAGATGTTAATATTCTTATTTATTGTTTTTTTTTTTCTATGCTTAAAATGATTTATTCGTCATAATTGTTAAATATTTTATGTTTTCTTTTGGACTAAATTAAATGTTTTTATTAATGAGAAGATAAATAGGTAAACCTGATATTTATTATTTAAATTTAATGTTGATAATATGACAGGCATGAACTTTGAGAGACAATACTTTGACTAGGGACAAAACTTTTTGGAAGAAATAAACAAAAAGTATATATTCTAATTGTTGTTGCTGGTGATGGAAGAAAAATGTGCATTGTCCAGGATAAAGAAAGGGTTATTGAATTGTCTGTTTGACAAATTATGTAGTGTGCTATTGTATAAAGACTGCTTCTCAAGTAAGTGTACAGCTAAAAATGGATTAATTACACTGACTGGTTAAGGTGATTGTTTTTGAGTGAACATTTTCTTTACCAAATGGAAACGGAATTTAGGGCTTTAAATTTTGCCAAAAATTATTTTTAATGTTTCAACTTTACAGTACTGCAGAACAGTTATTATTTGAATTTATGGTATTTTGTTTCAACTATTCTTTTATCATACCTTATATCGTCTCCATCTATATAGCCTATACAAGTTCAGTCACACAAACATGTCACACATATTTGCTAACTAAACCAATCCTCTACACATTTTATTTTTTATCTAACATGGTAGTACAATAATTTCCTTCTGTAAATGAATTTAAAAATACGATTTTAATATTCTTTCTCTTCTTCACTCTCTTTTATCTTCTCTCCCTGCCCATATAATTCATCCCTTTTCTCATTTTATCGTTATGTAATTTAAATATGTGTGTTAGTACTGTATGAATGTTTACATGAATTGCTAAAATGGAGGAAATAAATACGATTTTATTAATATCAACTATAAAAGAAATGTACTATTAATTTTTAAACCATGGACTATGTCCGTCTTATTGAATGAACATTTGTAAGGAATTTTGCTGAACTCTTTGAATAGTTGAATTTAATCATAAATTATTTTGTCAAAATGAAAACATATGTCACTGAGAAAATAAATAGAGAATGTCATGCCAATATTAAAACAAATGGGAAATACATTGCTGAATAGTTTCAAGACAAATCGATAAATAACAAGGAAAACGACAAATCCCTAGACTATTTTGACGAACGAACAAATTGCACCTGCAAATGGTCATTAGCAGGTCAAGATTGTTGTTTCTCCGTTGCCATGGTGCCATAAGGTTTACATATGGTTGTTGTTTCTCTGTTGCCATGGAGACAGAGGGTTTACATACGTTTGACCTCAAGGTACGTCATCACGCTGGACATTCACTGTTAGGCATGACTGGTTGCTGACAAACAATTCGACACGCTAGGGTGAGTATACCTAACGTTACAATCTCAAACAACAAAACTGAAAAATATTAACATGTATTGTTATATTTGATTAATTCAGAAAACTTAAATAGTTTTGGATATTACGGGAAAATTAATTAAGAATGGTAATATTTTTGCATAGTAGCACTGATTTATTACGTATATTTTTAAAAGTGATTTATTAAAACAGTATTATTCTTCAAAGTCGCAAATATTCTGCAGCTGGGTTCTGAATTATCCTGCTCAAGGCACTTTGTAATGTAACTACGTGCTAAATTACACAGGCATGAAAGTTCAAGTAGAAGATTTTCAGTTGTGTCTATCTAAATTTTGTTCGGTATGAACTGCATAAATAAGAATTTATATAAAGAATACTTAAAAAATTAACGGAAGTACACTTAATCGCTTTCATTGATTGTAATAAACATAATATACAAAGTGTCTTGCATATTCAAGTTAAAGTTCGCACTCGTTAAAATGTAAAAGATAAATACAAAATTATTTCGTGGAATCCTTTTCACATGACTATTAAATATTTGTTTCATTTTTATCATTTCGTCATCCTTGTACTTAATAAATATTTTTTACAATTTATCATGTAGAGAGTGATATTTCTATATCATAAGTTGTTCTAGCATATTGGTCTGAAGTACTGTTAGGCTACAATTAGATTTACATATTGCATACTTATTACAAGAGTACTCACAAATGTAAAGCCTTCAACAACTTAATATTATTATTCTAGGTTTTACCAACAAGTCACTAATACATCTAGCAACTGGGTTAAGATATCACTGAATCGTAACTGCAAAGTTGTCACTTCCATGATTATCCTCTTCCTCAACATCCGATTAATCGAGATCAGAATGTCCAGAATTTCTGTCTTCAACTTCACGTAGCCATTGCAGGCAAATATTTGATCTATCGAAGACTCTTATTTTCGATTCTTGGGATTTTACATCAAAACTGTATTATCTGGTTGCATAGTGTTCGGAATTCGTAACGCAAAACAAATTTAGACGACCAAAATGAATCAGTCTAAATACCTCGGTTACTTCACGTTATAACATTAAAAACAATAGGAACAAAACAATTCTCTACATAACTCAACATGCAACACGATTGGTCGTGTGGGGGACATATGTAATGACTAGTGGTTGACGCCTATCCACCACTCGCCTAATCATAGGTTAACCTAAGAAATACTAAACTTATTTTTTGCACTAGAGTAAATACCATATTATTAATTTCCCTTAGATGACTAGAAGATATGTTATTTAAGTTTACAGATGCCTCGTTTTTAGATACATATTTGAGCTTGAACATAACAAACGAGATTCCAAATATTAGTGCTGCTGCTGGGTCTGGAAGATGCACGCAGTCAACAGTGTCCATGACGCTCATGAGTATATTCGTAATGTCAGATGCCATCACGAGACAGCACAGCAAATGCAAGGTAAATTCAAAATACAAAAATGTTCCAAGTAATATTATTATTTATATATTTCAGTTGGTTTATTAATGAAGACAATTCATTTAATATCTAAAAGCCACTTATAATAACTGCACTGAATGTTGTCCTCGAATGTGCTTACTTATTTCGTAAATGTATATTCCAAAAATCACTATACGGTCTAAAATATTTCTAAGCTTATGAGACATTGTGTAGGGCCTATATATGCAAGATATCCGTATTAACCCTGGAATGACAAATTACATTTATTCTAACCCTCCAGATGTCAGCCTAATACATTGTGGTAGGCAGTTAAGTTGGCGTCTGAGCTCCCTAGTGCTGTTATCAGGAGGAGAGAACGAAGAGAAACTGATATACCACTATTCGGGACCACCTGTCAGGTTGATACATTCGGCGCGTGTCTTCATACACTACGTAAGTGCAACATATTTGCGAGTTGCAGCAGTTGTGCTCGAGAATATGTATATATCGTACAGAATTGGCGAAAGTTTTATCTAAAGCTGTAACATTTTACTTTTGTCCTGTCAAATTAAACCTTAAGTTCCGGCAAATAGTTAAGTTTATCATAATTAATGGAAATGTTAAATCGGTAACTTGCGAAAAACATACATTGTTTTGTTTTTATAACTAGGACTACACAATAAAAACTATTTCATCTAAATAATTCGGCGACAGCTAATAAGCTACTTCTGGGTTTTAATGTATAACTCTCACGCTTATTTTATAAATAAATTATCGTCGTTTTAAATTACAATTCAAATTGAAGTTCGTATGAGCTCCTTATCTTTTCTTTGCTTTAACTTTTTTACAGAAATATCGCTCGATTGTAGTTATGTTGACGTAGGAGTTAGATTTCACGTAAGTCGTTTAGGGCCTACAGGACTGATAAATATTTACGTCGTTTTAAAAATGCTTGTTTAGGTGTGGCGTTGTGCTTGAATATACCGGTCAGCGTTTATTTATTACTCATATCAACATTTTAGTTATAATTCACCTGTAGCACGCACGCAACCCTGCACGAACTTTAAAAAATACGGCACGTTGGTGCAACTTTGGGTACGGAATTACCTTTCCAGATATTCTTTAAAAAAATATTGGTTATCATTAAAAAAAAATTAGTGTGGAATTGGCAATATTGCATTTTGTGAAGACATCAGTCGTGTCAGTAGTATCAATGTCGCAATACTGTCAGCCCTCTAAGATAAAACCTCATGTCGAAATTAAAAAAAAAAAAAAAAAAAAGAACTCCGCAGGACAACGTAAAATTGCTGTCACACAGATGTACTACCTTACGTAGCATAAAAAGGTGACAACTTTTATACTAGTGAAGAATTTATTTAATACATTTTATGAAGAACGTTAGTTCGTAAACATCGCTATAACTGGCTGGTTTCCGTACAAGCCCTTTTAAACAAAGGTAGATTACATACCGATCACACCCGTGAACAAGTTACCAGTTCAACTTAACTACACTCTAAGAGCACAGGTGCATGGTCTGAAAACTTTAAAACAGAAATCTGTTGGAATTTGTATCTTAACAGGAGCTGGGAAGACGAGAAATGGTAAAAAGTGCGATAACTAAACCAGAGAAGCAATTGCTTGTTTATTTCAAAGTTCCTACGATGTATACTGCTCAAAACAGTACGTCCGTACAGAAACATTCTATTATCACGACATATGTTTATGACCTGAAGAAATATTGATTGTTTAAACCATAACATTATTGTTTAGTAAGTACTCGTTTATTGACATGCCGGATATATATATATATAAACACAAAACACACAATTATGCGTAAATAAACACACACCACATACACACACACACATATACATATATATATATATATATATATATATATATATATATATATATATATATATATGAATCAGGAATTTGCATAAAGGACCAAGTCCAAGTGAGTAGTTTGCTGGGAAACCACAAAAAACTTATTATAGTGGATCTGGGAGTGAAACAGGTCATCAATAATGGATAACTTGAAAGTATATTGTGTGTGGAGTAATATTAAACATAACTGACTTAGACACGCATTTATACATATTTTTTTTAGAAATTAATAATGTTATTGGTATTGATACATATTTAAAAATAAGTAGCGTTTTTTGTAAGAATGGCACATAAAACATCATGCCATGAGTGTATATTAGTGCAATGTTGGTATATTCTAGTGAAAAACTAATAATATGATACATAGAAACATATTTTGCAAACTCAACACAACCCAGTACCTTTTACCCTTAAAGCAGTGTTATGTATTACACTATCAGAGGAAGCATGTCTTTTGTGTAAATTTATGGAACCTTCATATATGCTACTGAAAAAACTACTAAGCCACATTAAAAATTATTATTCGACTACAATCATGTAAGTCATAAACAAAATAATGTGATATTGGTACATTCATGGACTAGTCCGTTTAACGTATTTCTTGTATAGGACTGGGTTTCTTTTGCTGATGACAGCCAAGAAAATGCTTTGGAGAGTCAAAATCTCGTATAACCTGAATTTGCTCAAAAAGTGGACTTGGTCCCTTTTGCAAATTCCCGATCCATATATATATATATATATATATATATGTATATAAACACACAAAACGCACAATTATGCGTAAACAATCACACATCTATATATACGCCTATACACACATATAGTATACACACAGGAAGTACCCAGAAACTGCAGTATAATTAGCACGCCACGCGAATCATGGACTAAATTGGAGACGAAAATGTAAGTGACAAAATGTTGTACGATGACATTATATATGCACAATGTGGCAACATAGCACTGTAGTTAGTCCCTTCTTGCGCGACATAGATATCTCATTTATCTTACTTATTTTACTACTACTACCGTTTTGACCTGCATATAATGGGTGCAGGTTAAAATCCTGAGCTGTACAAACATGATTCTATGTTTACTTGTCGTAACATACATGAAATAATACCTAGCCGCAGAGCGCAAGAGAGGACTATCTATGTGCAGTGTTGCCACATTGAGCATGTAATATGTTGTACAACAATTTGCCACTAATATTTTCTTATCCAATTTAGCCCTGGATTTGCTAGTGTGTTTATTATACGGCAGTTTCTGGACAACCTATATATACACATACACATTAAACCAGCATAACACATAAAAATTAGTAATATTAAATGACAAACTAAAAAATTTGTTTACCGTAGGAATAACTCATTGTTATTGGATACAGTTTCGTAAACAGTTTGTAAAATGTGCCTTGTATAAGTTACTCGGTTACGTAGTTGATAAAACACGACATAAAGATTATTTTTATTAGGTATATGAATGGTTAAATGTTGCGGATATTATAACTGTGTGAAGGCTGCAGTGATGTATGTCAACTACTGAATCAAAATAGATGTAATAGATTTACACAATGCCACTAATAATTAATTACCTAAAACACTAATAAAAATTATTTTGCTTTGACGTCTCAGGTAACATAACATCAACAATAATAGTAGTAATAAAAATAATAATAATTATATAAGTAGTAGTACAACTGGAAGAATTTGAATTCAAGTGGCGATATTCTACATGATATTCATGAAGATGTGTAAATTTCGCGTGCACTCGTAAAATTAAGCCAACTCGTCGACTCATCCCAGAGGAGGGGACCTCTCCGAGTCAGCCCAGCACATGGACAACCACCACCACTGCGAATCCGACCTAAGACTGGTCATGGAGGAAAACCACTCCATGGGACCAACCCAGTCGCCCGAAGTACATCCTATTTTTTTTTTCGCTCTACGAGTCTTTGACATAGCCGGCCGTCGTTAGATGGAAGAGAAAAGTATACCTTTCTATCAGCATACTTACCGGGGAAAACTTCCCTTACAACCCAAAGGGTCTAGGCTCCCTTCAAAACCTCTAGTCAAACGCCAGCCGTCAAACCATTACCAAATCTGAATTTCTTCACATTGAAATTATACTTTGAGTGCCTTTGCATGAGCGCTGGATAGTCGTAACACTCCGCCTAGTAGAGCCACCTTCGTACCATCTTTGGGAGACTATTAGGGCACCCTTCTCCAGCCTCGGGGAGGCCAGGATGTATAGGGCCTGCACGCCATTGCCTGCATTTGTTCTAAGATCCAGTGGCGCTACGAGGAGGCTGCAGGTTGACTTGGAAGAGAGAGGTTATCAGGCTGAGGAGTCACAGAAGCCAAGGCTAGTATCAGAGGCTGAGGGAAACCATCCCAGCTTAATGCCCACCTGCGCACTCACGAGCCCCAGAGCAACATTAGCTTCCCTGAGAAGTAGGCCGGGATTACTTATTTCGGGTACTAGAGTGTGGTACCACTCCGACATCTCAAACAGGAAGATGGCCCATCCACCCGCTTGCACGGGTTGGCTCAACCGCCGGCCGGGGCGGAAGAAGAAATGAAATGAAGTGATCCGTTAGTCGCGCACAAGAGGGTCGTGTCCGTTTCTTGGCTTTACAATGTTAATTGCAGGTGTAATAAATTTGTAATTTGAAACGGATAGGATGATTTGTCCCATAAACTTTCAAAAGAATTGTCAAAATTAAATATTGTCTGAAGAGAAAATTATTCCCACTTTTTCTATTACATTATTACAGCGAAATTACTAACAAGTTAGCAAAACAACCAAAAATATAACACAGTATTAACCACAAACTCTGATTCGGCGGAGCATTAAAGAATGACCGCATAAGTTAACATATATTGAATAAAATCATATCGCCTAATGATAGCTGGATATACGTAAATCCACATTTGCAGAACATTCTTGGTCCTGTAAAGAAAGCATGTAACTAACGTGCGCTGTGACAATGCTATGAAAATATTTAAAACACCTTCGAAACAGCAATTATGTAAGTAATACTTGGTCTTCCTGTTCACGTTCATTTTTTTGGTGTCATTTTTGTGGCTTTCGTGCCAATTTGGTATGCTTTACATACCCTACTTATTTCGTATCTTCCATTCTTGTAACTTTGTTTTATCCACTATCGAGCTGTGATTGATTTCACGTGCATATTAGTAATAATTTCTTAGTTCAGCAAAGAGAAATTCTTGATCTATTTTGAATTGCACTTGCTAAATTCATGTATGAATTTTATGGTATTTACGCGAATTTTTTTCACCTACGAATTAGTTACTCATTTTCAATCGATTATTTTTGGAATGCAGACTTAATTTTTCGTCGTCTCCTTAGTAATTCTGTTGGGGCATGGGAATTTATTTGATTATTTGTCAAACGTAACTGAAATTTTTTATTTTTAAGTCACCATCACCAAAATTATATCCAGTAAAACTTTGAATATAATTAATTATGTCGGCCAATAGTACCAAGTCGAAAATTTTGTGTAAAACCCGTATTATTCCACAAAAATGTATGTTAGCATTAGATAGTATAAAATAATATAAATATTTTTGAAGTGAACATTAGTTAGTTACACTTACAAATGTTATGCATAACAGTGTTTATAGCTTCTAATAAATTCCTCGATGAATATATATGTATGTGTATAAATGTATATATGTACACACACACACACACACACACACACACACACATATATATATATATATATATATATATATATATATATATATATATACATACTGAGACACCTGTCCATGCCATGGTTATTTGATATAATAAATTAAAACTGTGTGTAGTGACGCTGTCTTAGACTGCCCTGTTCGACCACGCTTGATACTCTGAACTAGTTTGAAAAACAGAAAAACTTTTTCCCTCACCATATGTTCTGGTTTGGACGTCTTAATTAATACAAAAGTTGATCAGTGAAGATTATATTTGTAGGCGTTGCATGTTTCAAAACTTACGTTACCAATTTTGGGAACAGTACTACAAGTGTGACGTAGTTAATTTGTGACACGACCGACATACTTTTAAACCTGACGCAAGTTCATTATAACAGCGTGGTATAATTCTATACGTCTATTGTGAACATTGCCAGTAATTCATTCAGCGCAAGTGAGTGGGGAAAACTTTTGAATAAGCGGAGTTAGAACTGTTGAAAAACGACTAAGTCCCGAGTGTATATGAAAACTGTTATGGTGGACGTTTTCGTTTTTGTAAATTAAATAAAGAAGATTACATTGACGATATCGACGTTCTGAAATAGCTGGTTAGACGTTGACCTGTAAGAAGACAACTAAAAGGTGTTTTAAGTAGGGTAGTGACGTGTTTTCTCCAGCCCCAATTACCGGGTTGTCGTCAGGCAAGCTCCGGGGAAGTAGACACGTACAACACCGGCTTACGCACGTCATGCGGCCAGCTAGGTTTCTCACATACTGCCGGCAGAACGGACTTTGCTAACTACGCGCTGAACGATCGCAGCGTTGCTGGTGGCTAAAAATGGAACTTCAAAACCTACTTTATCTGTTGGTTTAACTCGACAGGTTAGCAGACAAGGAGCGGACGGATATTGTGGAACTGTTTCCTATCAAGAAAATACTACGCCGGAACTTTATCCCTTGGGGAAGGGGAAGCTCCGAGTTGGAAATAAATACTGCTGTCTCGCTAGGGTCGGGGACATTTCTACTGGATGCATTGCATTCAGTGTCAGGGGCAGGATGACAAGTAAAGTATAAATTTACAAGAGGGGCCATGGTGGCCTAGGAATCTAACAGAACAGAACAGATTATGACGGCATAGAATGTTTTCGTCGCCAGTAATTATTTTGCAAGATTTCCTCGCATGCAAATGAGTCAGGGTAGAGAGTTGAAAAAGTTTTCATGATGATAAATATGATCCGGGCGTGTTTTAAAAATTAGCGGTATGGTATCAGATATGAGAATTTACGCTTCTCCGTCTCAGAGATTTTTTTTATTTAATTAGGTTTTTTTGGAATTTGTAATATGACTTTTTTCCTAGGTTGTGTTAAATGTTCCTTATTTCCGGAATAGTAAATGTCTATGTAAATGGTTATTTAATTCCTGTTTTAGAGACCGAGGTCTGTTAATATCTTGGGTGTTAGTCAGTTGTATAATGTTGTGGGAGGTTGAGTAGCCCTATGTATATGTACATGTTTTTCTTGTGGAGGAAATTACAACTGTGCAAATTTAAATAGTATAAAATTGAGTATGAAACTAGTATGAAGACAGTCTGTTGTAAATCTTGATCAAACCATTGTTCTGTTAAAAACTGAAAGAAAAAAAATGGGAATTTAATGTAATAAATTATATAAATTAACACTATGCTTTTCTGTTCATGTAAGTTCTATGGTCACAACCTCAGAATCACTTATCTGTACATTTTCAAAAAAAAATTTGGCAGATGAGCTTTTGATCTTTGTATTTTTTCTTTTGAGTGAGAAGTTTACTGATTGGTTTCAGAAAAATGGCTCACTCTTAAGAATATCGCCACAATACATACATATATGTACACACATATCTACGTATATGACTATAGTAACGGAAACAAAAATTATTATTAGCGAAAGTGTCTGTATGTTTATTCATATTCCATTTTATTTTGTGTATCGGACATATACCCCATTGACAATAAATGTAAGTGTATGTTTATGTTTGTAACAGCGTTGCAGTTTCAACTTGAATATTAATATCACCCCAAGGATAAACGTATCAACCATAATAATTTAAAGTAAGACTCGATATAGTAAGGTAAATTATGGGTTTAAAAATTTAAACATTTTACAATTAATGCAAAATATTGCGTATTTTCAGTTTCTTAAGTGCTGAGTATGTATTAATCTTGCTGTGAAAGATAAATTCTAATATGACATACGAAGTCACAAGAACCTCTTACCTGATATCTGTAACGAGTTTTAATCGGTACGGCAAACCAATACCCTTGTGATGTAGGCCTATATAATGTGAAATTGTACTGAACAATCACTAATGCTGTGTTATAAAGTCAAAGATCACAGATACCCTCGCACTTTCTGGCTAAACAATTTTAAATTGTTGTAGTTAGAAGGGCGCAATCCACTTTGTTTACTGTGTCGCATATGCTGAACCATTTTACAACATATTCTTGAAAACAAAGGTACAAATCGGCATGTATTTTTTAGTTCCCGCTTTTGAGCAGTTATGCAATTATAAGAAAAATCCCATCATGCTAATACTTTAAATATTAAAATAACGGCAACTGTATAAGGAATAATTTAAAACAGTGGTCTCGCTTGCTATACAAACGAAGCAACAATCTTTGGAGGTTAGCTAATATGGTTTTCCTTACGTTGCGCTGTTTCATATTGATCAGCTATGGACAAAAACTACCACAAATTCGCCTTGTGCACCAAAAGCTATATCTGTAGAAAAATGGTTGTTTGAATAAAATAGTTGTATGTTTTAAAATTAATTACAAATTATTTGTGTCAGTTTAATCATTATTAAAATAGTACATTTTTACCGGCGTAGTTAGTACAGTTTGTCAGAAGTTGTAATGTAAAAATTCTGTAATTTATATCAAGAATATGTAAAGCATGGTAAGTGTATAGTACATTGATAGCTTTCCAAACACCGATATGCGGCTTCACCCCGCTCTTTAGCCTTCCCTATACCGTGTCCTCTCCTGATGTATCCATACATCCTCCTTGGTGAATACTCACAAAATATTTTGTAGCTGCCACAAAATATTTTTTCCGTGTATTTATAAATAATGATAGAGCACACAAATGTATAGCTAATATGAAAAATTAAATACAAATAAAAAATGTAAATGTACATGTCTGACAATCGCCTAATGTCAGCCAGAAATTTTTTGTGTAAAGTGCAATCTTAGTACAAATTTCCGGTAGGTGTCGATACTTTGAATTTAGTGGTAACTTTGTCCTACTCTGAATATTTATTTTGGTGCCACATGGTGAAGAAATGACAATCGCTATCTAGATTGATCAAATTTAAGGGTTTGAATATTTAACTAAAATCATTTATTTATTTTCTAAATGTACCCAAAACAAATATTTTGAGTCGGTCAAAGCTAGCTTTGCAGTCTCTGTTTATAAAAACCACGAAGTTAACCAGCTGAACGCCTGACTAAACTTCATTCACTCCTGCGCACTTTTCTCTGCTCTTGAAGTTGCTATCTGGAGAGGCTTGAGCAGACAATATTTGTCCCTTCTCTATCACAACACTTAACCACAATTTTTATTATTTCCCGCTCCCTGCTAATGCTATGCATCTCTTATCCGAACCTCTGCGGGGTTTCACCTCCTCTTCCATTTGCGGGCATTAACTGAGAGTCGATGTTTTCCTAACGGTCTCTACACGGCTCTCGACTGTGTGTCGCCTCCTTATCGCCTCTTCCTTCCCCTGTCCCGCTGCCACGCACCCCGGCGCTGTCAGAAGACAACTTAACAGCCCACTATAGTACAATATATGGGTATATGTGTATGTCCTGAATAAACAAAATATATAAAAGTCAAGTTAACTTACTAAGTACTCTATGGGTAAGTTTGATAAAATTATACCATGTTCAAATGTTTTAAGAGGGACACGCGCACGTTCATAAATACACACATACAGACACACAAAGAAGGGTAAACTTACTAGCCTACGTTTTCTCACTGAAGGTAGGCTAAAAAGGATTTCCAAACTAAAGATTACAAGGTTATCGGCTGGTGGTATTTGTATTGTTTCTGCAATGGAGTAGAAATACGCATAGTCATATTTGCTTTATATTAGGTGTCTAACCTGTGATTGGTTTTTACAGTTTAAATCAGACATTTATACTAGTTTGGTAATGTTTATACATTGCAAAGGCATTGTTAATGTGGTTGCCCGTATGAACATATTTAGCGCGTTTAAGACCTGGAAGTGCTTAAGCGGTTGGACGAGAATACACGCACATCAAGTCTCATCCCAGCTTCTAGACGCCAGTCACTGAACTATAAAGCAGTTTTCTCTCCGACAACGTGCTTCTATGAGACTATCAGGGGTGAATATATCATTTTATGACGTAATATTACAGATAAAGTAGTAATTTACACGCCTGTATCATTTAAAATATTCTGCCGCAATATTTGCATACATTGAAAAATGACCGCAAAAACAACCATTTTCAGCCGCTAGAAAATATGCTTCAGTGCGTAGTGGTGAACTTCAAACGGCTATACACACATGTAACGTTATTTAAAGGCTATTCCTTGGAAGACATCGCTCATGCGTGATGAGCGCTTTTCTATTAATTTGGTAACGGCCGTACCTCTACACACAGATCGACGGCATGGGCATACTGACAACTTGAGTGACGTTCTGATATGTGGCGTGGATCAGAAAAACTTGAGTACGATATTGAATTTATATCAGCTGAGCCAATACATATTACTATATCTATTATCTTGTAGTAGTTCGTAATTTTGAAAAAAACAACATTACAAAAAATTAACAATTCACTTATTTCATTAATCATGATACTAAGACGTATGATGATGTTACAAGTAGGGTAAAGTACGATGAGGTACGGAAGTATTTTATCAAGTAAAATAATAGGTAAAGCAGACCTAATTTATTTACATCAGTTTACACTAAAGTGTTTGGATATCACTATTGATCAATCACTATTAAATAAATGTCTTTGTAAAGGTCACCAATGTGTTACAAGTTGTATGTAAGCGTATCTAATGTCCTCGTTACCGACTAGAATGGAAGCATAATAAAATATAAATAAAAAGTAATTTAGACAGAATAAATATAAACGAAAAAAGACCACAAAATGAAACTAAAATAGTACATACACAACTTCTCAGAACAGAATTAGAGAGGAAATAACTGCGCTAGGTAAGAAAGACTCTGGCCAACAAATATCTACAGTTAGATTTTTCCACTTTGAGTCCAGTTTGCCTGAAGACGGAAGTAGTTATCATCTCCCGGAGACAAACTCATCCTGCAAACCGCCTTTGTTCTTCTGTGTCGTCCTTTGTAACGTTTTTGAAGAACTCGTTGTATGGCCCAGTCTTGCCTTTTATCTGTCTCCTTGCCATGTATTGTTTGTACTATGTTGCCCTTAGTGTTTTTAGTAGTAGTGGTTATTATGTTTTTTCCTTCGCTGTAAATATTTAAATTTGTATTTATTTATATTGTATTAGACTAAATCCCTGCGGTAAATTATTACTTATAATTATTTCATTTATATGTTATAGCAACGACTATCCTTGGCTATACCTTCTCTTCTGCATTTTTCTAGTCTCGTTTACTGGGACATCACACTCCAGCAATAGTTTCACTACCACTCATTGTGTTTCGTATAAATATAACAAAAAAATTAGTAATTAGATTACACATTACACAAAACATAAAAAATATAATTTACATAGATAATCAGAAGACTGACACCCTTCCATGTTAAATAATGTGCGATATTATTAACTATCTTTCCTTATTTAATGAAAGGTGTGAAGCCGAGAAACTTCTTTGCATCTGTAAATCTTGGAAATATTTGTGATTTAGTGTACCTATATTTACATAATATAATTTAAATATTTGACAACACCGTATTCCGTATGTCAGGAAATAAATGCCAAAACGTTTTAATTGTTAGTTTGTAGGTCCTGGTAATGAGTGAATACAAAGAACAAACCCACAAATTAAAAACAACACCGTGCCAGTATTTTTTAGTGAAAGAAATATTATTTGAATACGTCGGTTAACAAAGTAGTAAAATTATACGAAATCTGTGAAGCGTTTCCACGTACTCTAATACATCTATCAAAAGAACATAATCAAGATTTTTAAACCAAATTCTTGACCAAAAATATCACAAAAATTACAGTCACAATGCTAGTAAAGATTAGGCAAATGTATACTGATGTAAAACAGAATTATTTTGTTACTTTTGTATTCCGACATTAATGTAACGAAGTATTTATTTTTATTTCATTTGACATCAACCCCATTAACATTTGAGTTCATCCAGTATGTGAAAATGATACTGGATTTCCTGGCAACTTTTTCTTGCCGTAGTACCTTCGATAGTTCCAATAACACGTATTCTAGAGACAAATAACTCAGTATTTAAGATCCACGAATTTTATAGTTTGTCTGGTATATTCCATACTGTATTACGCGTAAGCATAAATGATATTTGTGATTTTTTTTTTTTTTTTGCTTTTGTGTTCTACTTTATTCACATTTCGCAGCTTCAATATCTAGCTCGCAATACAAAAACAATGTATACTAAATTTAAGCAATAGACATACATAAAAGCATTTAAGGAGTTCTTTATGACATATTAAGTGTATCTATATCTTTAAATATTTTTCCAATCAGAACATTCAAGGGCCGAATGTTCGAGTTCTGCTGGCATATCAAGGACTATGTATGGAGTCACAAGTGTCTTAACTGACCTTGATAACATTTGTGACGACACGAGTCAGCGAGAGACAACACAGCAACAACAAGGTAATACAGCAGAGATTCAAACAATTTACTTGCATATTACACTTAAAAAACATAGATTACTAACCTGTAATTTATTCAGCATGTTGGAATACCATAAATCTACATTATTTTGATATTTTTTCCGCCATCATCTTGGTTTTCTTTTTTTAACTTGTGACCATTTCCAACAACGGAGGATATCGCAAACAGTTACTGTGCTATGATAAGTAGAGACAGGAAAATTTCGCGAAATTCAATGACCTTCATATTAGAATCCATTGCCCTATGCATACTCAAGCCCCGACTATTCGCCCTCTAGCTGCTATACACTTGGACCGCAGACAATGAACGAATAGACGAGACTATTTTATGCATAGGACTACGGATTCTAACAAGCATGACGTTGAATCCACGAACATTTCCTGTCCCTACAATGATAAGATATACGCCCAGAATATAATCACGGCAGTATCGAAGCACTGATTTCTTCAAAAGAATCTAAATACAGCAGAATTAATAGCTATATTTAACCGTTATTTAGTTTCATGGCAGCTGTTTGTTGAATTATTTTTATTTTAATTTAGGAAGCGAAACTGAGAAGCGAAAAATCAACGAGTGTCAAGCAGAAGAAGCAGATTTCAACATAATTCTTGAGCCAATCAGAAAAACGTTTCGAGCCTTGGGCCTGGAAACATTCAGAAACAAAACAGAGACAGACAGTGGCGGTAAGAAGATGACAAGACTCAAGAGATCTACAACGGCTATCTTGTATACTTGTATTGTTATTGTAGTGAACATTGTATATTACTTAATTATTATTTGCGGCGGTATGCCAACACCCAACATTAAATTTATATACTTATTTTCATATGCAGTTACCGAAGTTCTTGCATTCATCACACGTTTGGTACTACTAATTGGTATGTGCTTAAATCACAATTATCGGGAAGAAATTATTAATAGATTTGTTTGTACGGATCAGTTATTAAAAGGTAATGCAGGCGAGTGCTATAGAAAATGGAAAAACATATGCAAATACTGTATCATAATTGTTTGTATTGTAGAAATGTTTCTTTTAATTATAAATGAGTACTTGGTAGCTAAGACAGCTGTTGAGTTCTTTATTGTTCTACTAGGCATTGTACAAAATTTTATAGTTATACTAATGATGGTCAAATATTCAATTATAGTACTCCTAGTTAAAAAACGCTTTATGCTGCTAAATTCAAAACTGAACGGCTACTGCGTGACGAAAAGAAGCAATATTATTGGTTTCAAAACAATAAAGTCACAATCACAGAAGAATATAAAATCAGGTGTTCCTTCAAGTCGTTTAAAACATGTGGATTTAAAAATTAATACGTCTTTGAAAGTAAGCAATACAACAAGTACTGATTGTTCTTCTCAAGTTGAAGAAATAAAGTCATACAGAATAGCATATTGGAATTTGAGTAATATAATTTCTCTAATAAATATTGCATATGGAATACTAATTCTACTCATCATTATTTCCGCATTCGTCCATTTTATTGTCTACTCTTTCTTATCACTTACTTGCCTGCATAATGCTTCATACGTTTTTGATTATTATAGCATGTTATCCTTATTCTACATTTTTTCTTTATGGACTGGCCTGAGCGTAATTATGGTATGTGCAGTAATATCGGCATGCAGCGCCACAGTGCAGGCTGGCAGGAGAACAGCAGACATAGTACAGGACCTGCTCCTGCAGCCAGGAATACACGAGGAGATAGTAGAGCAGTTGGAACAGTTTGCAGACCAGATATACAGCACAGAGCTGGTGTTTACTGCGGGTGGCTTCTTTACTCTGGATCTAACACTCTTACCCTCCATGGCCTCGTCAGTAGTATCATATGTCCTTGTTCTGCTGCAGGCGAATACATCTGATATGCGTGCATAGTTACTAACCATTAATTATTTTAGTTGCAGTTTTTTACTTTTAATTTGATATTAATGTTTTCTTTAACAAATGTAAAGTTACCCATGCATGCGTATATTTAACTTATACTTAATTCATTATTTTATAGAACTAATGTTAGTCCTTTCGTTGTAAAACTTAGAGGTTTAATTTTAGTTTGTTTAAAAATTGGTATGTTAATGCAAGAAAAAATTGAGGAATTGTAAGAAACTATGAGAGTACAATGGCTACAATGTTAGATACGTAAATCTTGTGCATTGTTTGGTAAATTTAATTATTTTGATAAAAGTGAGTACAAAGCATAGAAAAATACCCGTAGGGGAGGGGTTATTTTATTACTCCTTTAATATTCCCATTATGACTACTTTATGACCATTATTTTAACACAGACGAATAATACATCGAGTAAAAGTTTTATGTAGGCGGAATTCTGAAGAAAACTTCCATTGATCGACATTCACTTTCCAAACCAAAACATGAATCTTAAAGCAAGATGCGCTAAAAATATTTTTAACCAAGATATATTTTCACGTACTACACATGGGGAACACAGTTCTGGAATACTAAAAGAAAAAAAAGGAACCTAACGCGCCCCAACTTCCAGGGACAAAAAAAATATCAGGAGCAAGATCAAATTATCACGAAACTCGTTTCTAGGCTAAATGCAAGAGATTCCCAAAAGGATAGAAAAGGTTACGTACTCGGTAATGAGTACGTGTTTTCCTGATATAAAACCGAAAAAAAAAAAGATTAGGCAACTTAAAACTAGGATAAAAAATTGTAAAATATCGGGCTAGAGAAATTACTGAAAAACAATTAAAACAACTGCGGCTTCCTCAAAACGACTTGAACTTATTAAAGAAAAATACAATTTTATTAAAGTTATCATAGCGAATTTAAACAGACAAATAAGAGACTAGAGAGGTTATTAAAATTAAAAAAAAAAAACTGATAAAGAAACAGTTTAAAATCTAAAAATTGTAAGAAAACTATTATTTAAATCGAATTAAACATTTTAAAAATTCCAAAAGAATAAAATATTAATTACTTTAACGGGTTACAACCGAACATTTAAAATTATTAAAATCAACGACATTTATGAGTTTCGTTCGGAAAATAAAGGTTACAATAATCTTTCATTTACAAAATTATTTCATCTTTCGCGCGTGTGTGTGTTCAGACTTGAGACTCTCACTAACAGAGAACCAATAACAATTTGTTCTTTCATCCACCTTACCTCAATTGATTTCACTTAAATTTTAATTTTAAATTTAATTTTTAACTTTAATTTTAACTGTACCGCCTACCTTAATAATACTAACAAAATTAACAAGACTTATATGTAAAGACTCTACAGGCACGATACAGGCGCGATATTTAAGCTTTGTGGCGTCAGTCCCCTATAATAGTCAAGGCGTCCAATCCTCTATTCTAAGCCAAGCCCTAGGTACCAGGCTTCTTTGAGTAAGCCAACACTTTACTTGCACTAGTTTTCTCGCTAATAGTGCACGTCTGTGACATCCTAGCCCTTGAGAGGCGGTTGCCATCCCAAGGCTGTCTCACGACGGAGGCTAGATCCCAAACAACCCGAGGTTCTCGTCAGACATTCGGCCCCAGCAACACGTCTCACCCCGGCAGAAGACAAATACCAACTCTCCGATAAAATGGCGTTCTACCGCGCAACTCATATTACCTCACGTTTATTAATATTTGTCCCATATAATTATTTCTAATAAAAAATTGCGATTGTTAATTTTTACGCACTCTCTCCTGTTATAACTTTTATTTACCTTTACTGCATGGCTATTATTTCCACCAAATTATTCGATAACATTTTGTCCTAAATAAGTTAGGCGAGTGTGAGAAAGTAAATAGAGTTTTTAAAATAACTGCATAAGAGAAGTGTTTTCTAATTCCTTGATCTGTAAATGTGCCTGTGACAATATGCAGTGCAGTAATGAGTTGGTAAACACACCAAGTAGCTAGTCACGTACTGCGAGGTCATATTTACTGACAGTCTAGAGGAAAAGGCTTTCGAATACACAAAACTTCTTAAGAAATCACTCTTGTGTACATGTATTTATCAGTATCAATTTCTATACATAAAAAGTACTTGTGGTGACGTAGAATTAACAAACTAATCGTATGTAATTTCACAGTTGTAAGAAACTTCATGTAAAAGAAAATGCAGCCTACTACAACATTACAATGCTATAAGGCACAAAAACCGTTTTTAAACTGTGAGTTAGCTGCACAGGTCTGCTTGTGAGAACACGAAATGTATATAATAAACACATGTGTATGACATCACACTGGAAAATTCAGCTAGAACATTATGTGAGAGCACTTAACTACGTGTGTTAACACGTGTACATACTTGAATTATAGTACCGCACAACTTGTATCTCACATGTACAAATTGTGTGTGTTTTTTTTTTAAACAAATTATGCAATTTCATAGCGCAGTGCATTCAAGTGTACTTGTCTATCATAACGTCAGAAACAAATAGGGCCTTTGTACACGTATCTTACCAATTAATGTAATAAGCTAAGTCAGTGCAAAAACGTTAGACACGTTGATTCCTGCTCTTGGTAATATATTGAAGTTTTATTTTTTTTCGTGGAGGGCAGTTATAAACTGAAATATAATCTTCATTTAAGCATACGTACTTGCTCTTTCGATGAAATAATTTGTGGTTTTGAGATAAATATTATAAATGTTATGAATATTATAAAGACAACCACGCGGTAAAACAATAATCAAATAAAATTTAATTTTTATTATCGAGCAATCGCATTTATTTACTGAAACTAAGTAATAGAGAATTAATGCTAGGTTTTGTTTTCAGTTACTTTCAAAAACGCATTCTAGTAAGTTTACTCTATGATAAAAGTCATGCTCTGAATGTATATAGAATTCTTAACACCGAGAACGAATTCAAATATTTTGAACGTGTTACCAGCTAACGCAGTTAGTACACTCCTCCCGCTGCAACGCTGGCAATAGACTATAGTTTTCCATATTGTCCTTCTATGGCATTTGTTATCATGTACTGTTAGTTGCACACGTTCCACACATTGTGAGCGTATGATCCTAGTGATGTTTAGGTCAGTTAGTAGTATCTTGTATTACACAGTAGTCCACTAGATACAATGCATAGCATAGCATTGTTTACGATGTAAGGCACTTGGCCCCATTACAACTACCATTAACTAGCTCGCTTGGTTAATATTGTACATGGCTCATAGAATAGATATTTCTGCATGTGTGTATGTGTGCATGTATCTATGCAAATGTCCTTCTGATGTCCCCCTAATAGCATGAGAAAAAATTTCTATACATAAACATATATATATATATATATATGTGTGTGTGTGTGTGTGTGTGTGTGTGTGTGTGTGTGTGTGTGTGTGTGTGTGTGTGTGTGTGTGTGTGTAGTGTAGTGTAGTGTAGCGTATCCTAAAGGAAATATAAACTTGTATGTATTGTTTAATGCTGTGATATTATTTTCAATTAATGGATATTTTTATGTTTTGTACTTAATATGACATGACGTACGAACAGTTTGGAGAATTCCAACAAAGTTACTGAATAAAAATATCTTTAGTAAATAGTAAGATGTATTTTGTTCATTCCGGGTTAGCAATTTAAAAATGGCATTTTCTGAGCCCTTCTTGATCACACAAGATATCGAAGAAACCATTTTTTCGTATTTTAATTTACGTCATCACAAACGCAAGGTGGCTTGACTTTATTGTATGTGTTTATATTAACGATAATACGGCAATAATTAATTTGCATGACATATGGGAATGTAAGAACAATTTATTTGCATTCTTAAATTGTACACGTATAGTATGTACTCAATAGGATGAGTAAGTTGACTTTGGTGCATTTTGCTCATACAGAATTAATTTTACAGAATTTTATAAAACTCAACCCACAGTTAGTTTTCTTGTAATTTACAAATGTTGACATTAATATGCATAGATTATCAAATCTGTGGTCATTCAAACATTTCTTGACTACGTGTGAGATCTAAAGATACCATATGTTAAAATTTCAAGAAAGTTGATTTAGACACAACTGCTTGGTAAATTCACCTGGCATTTACGTTTTTGTTCATAAAAGTTTATTTTGGCGGCTAATTTAAAACTTTGGCGCTATTTAATGTCTCGGAAACTATCAGACCATTTTAAACATAAATTTATCAGAAGAATTATTTCAAAAAAGTATGTTATTGTAAGGCGTCTTCTTTAACATATATCCCTTCACATTTATTTCCCTTCGTGCTGCATCTGCTACTTTCAAAATTTATTTTACAAGCTTCGATTTCTAGTAGAGTGTATTCGTGTGTTGTAGTACCGCCAGATAGAAATACATAATGACAAGTATACCACAATTGTGTCATATTTAGGTGACTTATAGTAAAATTTTCGCCAAATGCTGTATTTAAACATTTCATTATTCCGATAACCAAACCTGGATTTAGTAAGGCTTAGTAATGACTGTCTGCTAATTGTTCCTTAGTTTCGAATATTTCGGGACAAATAAACAAACATCAAAGTTTGTAAATCTTACCACGTGTCTAACTGCCTTCAATGGATGTTCATCCAGAACGCCTGGCCGTCCATTTCTCAGTTCACTACAATGGGACATAAACACACACCAACTCTAGCAACGATCATCTAAAACAACATACTAAATAGGCGGAGGAGAACTGGCAGTGGTGGAACATTAGTTCATAACTTCTCTGGCATCTGGGAATACCCGGTTAAGGCTACTCGTCCTGCCATCTAGGATTATCTGTAATTACTCTCTCTCTCTCTCTCTCTCTCTCTCACTCTCTCTCTCTCTCTCTCTCTCTCTCTCTCTCTCTATATATATATATATATATATATATATATATATATATATATATATATATATATATATGCTGGGGTAGTTCCTTATCACATGCTCTGGCCAGTTCCTTCCTCTTCCCTCATGTAGGATCGCTGTTGGCGCAGTGGGTAGCGCATTTGCCTACAGATTCGATTATCGTCGGAATCGACACGGATTATTTCTTGTGGGAACGCCGGACAATGGTACTGGTCGGCGGGTATTCTCGGGTGTCTTCCGACCACGATCCTACATTTCATTTTTCACTATTCCATACTACCCTTACGTCACATCTCATCAGGGCTAAAAGTTTAACTTACTTTAAAAATGGCAAATCTCCCTTACCTAGTAATTGCGCGGTTTGAAGTTACGTCAACCAATTTGTATTTGGTTAAGTATTGCGAAAATTATAAAGCAGACATACCTGAAAGAGATCTCTCGACACCTCGTATTTTCTTCGCCACTGCAGGATCTATGAATACGGCTACTACATGTTGTATTTGTCAAGATCAATGACTCCACTTCAATTGCAGCCGCTTTATATACGCATGACGCACTTGTATTTGCATTAGCAACAACATTGAAACTTGTTACGACGAACAGAGCATGGAATTTTTTGAATGACTTACAACTGAAGGAAATTTAATGTTTAAAGTTAATGATATTAACTATATTAACAGATACACACACAGGCATATATCATTGAGTCAGCCAAAAATACTAAGCGATACAAACCGCACTTGTATGCAATTTAAAACCAATGCATTTTGTAAAAGTTAAAAATTATATAATTAACGTTTTACTGACATGACACCATTCTGAAAATGTATATTCACATTATTATTCTTTATTAAAATAAGTGAAAATGTTGTCAAACCAGGATATGGAATTATATATGTTATAAAATAAATTCTGTGGTTGTAATCATTAAATTTTAATGCAGTAAAATCATACCTGCAAAATATAGATATATATGTTATTTTGCACAGTTATATTGTACATGTATAACAAGTAAATAAATTGTTTGCTTGGAATTCTGCATTATTTTTTATCTTTTAAAATAATTAACACGCTGTTTAAAAATGTTAATAACTTACAATATATTGTTGTGAACAAACAAACACGTTTAAAGTAGTTATGTGTATTTACAACTACAATTACAACACACTCGAGAATTGACAACAGAATATGAGACTAATTTTTCTTGTACTTTATATTCTTCTTGAATAAATGCGTCCTTTATTTAAAATAAGGGATCAGATATGAAATAGTCAGCGTCGTCCTAAAGTCCAAGGACATGTTTAGCAACATTTGAGAGGCATGAAGTTGATTGGCAGGCCTGAACTCCTGTACCTAAACTGAAGCGTAGCTATACCTGGGGGGACAAACTTATAGCTTACCGGAATACGTGATAAACCTCGTCATAAAGATAAGCGCTCTTTATATTCGCGATGACAAGGTGTGCTTACAACCTCACGTATCAACAGTCCAAAGCTGGTTATCGAACAGGGACTACTTTGACGAAGTCGATGCCCAACCAACCTTTACGAAATCACATCAACACGATGCGTCCTAAACAAACGCTTTAACTTAGAGCACCAAAAGCTTCCAATATTCACGCTTGTTCATAGGCGATCGCAATCGTTCAGTTAGGAAAAACGACCCTGCTTACTAGGACTTATTTATTTACTATACAGGCTGTTAAGAAAAATTATTCCATAATTGGAGACATCGTAGTGTGGACCAAAACAAGAAGGAAATGTCCAGTATACATGGGGTCTGAAACACATTCCTGAAGAACTGTGAGCACATGTTCAACGTCACGAGTGCGAAACGACATATCTTCTAAACCACGATCTCTGCTATTGTCGACGTTCTAAAAACTGCAGTACACACGTGAGGACACAGAATTCAAACACATCTCATACGCTGCAGCAGCAGGCAGGAAACACCTGTTCGTGCTGCGTTATTGTGAACTATGTTCAGAGTTATCGGTACGTGTATTTGTATTAGTTGTATTGGAATAGGTGTGTGTGTGTGTGTGTGTGTGTGTGTGTGCATTTCGATGATAATTGCATGACATGGGTTTTGTTTTGCTCTTACCAGCACAATGAAATTCTGTTATTCCACACATGAAATGGCGTACATGATCTGTTTAGGCCAGGAAAATGTAAGCAACTGACGAGTCCGAATACCGTATGGCCGTGGAGCCCACGATTTTTGGTGAAAAGAATTCTGCAACAATTTGTTTCAGTGCCTTATGTGCACATATGCAGCTGTGCTTCGTGGTCAGTGATTGGCTGTTTTAAATTCTAAGCGTCTCGGGGTTCTACCCGCAAATTACAGACGTGTGGTGTCGCAGTAACCTTGTTCCTGTTGGCACAAGTCAAATGAGCCCCGCCTACATTCTGCCAATAATCAAGAAGCAGACCTGCAGATGTGCACGTATGGCATTAAAACAAACTGTTGCAGAATTCTTTTCACCAAAAATCGTGGGCTCTACGTATGGGGCGTAGAATTGCAGCGACTGTCGGAGTTAAGTCATCTGTCTGTCTGAAGGATCCTGCACGAACAGTTGCAAAGCCCATTTTTTGTACAGGTTTTTCAAACCCTTCAACTATAAGATACCACTGCCAGAGTGCAGTTCACCCAATGGCTGTTACAAAGATGTGGCGATGATCAAAATTTCACAGATGAAGCTGGTTTAATGAGACAAGTATTGTCAATTTCCGTAACGAACATGAGCTGAAAATCCAAACGTAGTTATACATGTGTTCATAACCCTTCAGGTATGTGTTTACGACCTCATGTTTACTGGTCATTTCCTTCTTGTTTTGGTCCACAATACCACTTCTCCAAATATGGAATACTTTGTTTAACCACCTGTATAGAACCACCTGTATAGAGCCACCTGTATAGAACCACCCAAGAGGAAGCTCACTGAAGCAGGCTCCAGTTGAGACAAGAAACCTGCTTGTAAGTACACACACGGCTGAGGAATCCACCGACCTCTGGAAGTCAGCTAAAAACCTCGGCGCGAGTGAACTTTGGTGCACCAGGGTTGTTCCTACTATCCCAGTGAGTTAGGAAGGAGGTGACGTTTATAGTTAAGACGAGTAATATAGTAATTAAATGTTGTTCTATATATTTAACATGGTATTAGATAATATAAGTAGGTTTGTATATTCTTTACATATAAAAAACGTTGAGAATAATTATGTTCAGTGAGAGATTCTTGCTAGCGCTCAACATCGATGTATTTACCGCTGAAAGAATGGTTAGGTTTAAGTCGGACTGAGATTGGATATTGTGATAAAAGAAAGACGTATTAGATCTGGAATAAATATGGTAGAAAATCTTAAAGGTATGAAATATTGAAATTGATTTAAATTTACATACTATGCATGAAAGTGTACTAAGAAACTACCTGAAGCTTTATACAAAAATTTTAACTCTCGCTTAGTAGATTAATGCTGTTTAATGTATTTTACATTTATATTGCGAATTGTATATGCCAGTTGTTGGTGAAAAGTGAACGTCTATACTGGACGAGATCATCCATCTTGAATGATGTTAACTCCAGCAAATGGAAACCTACCCTATCCTTCGAAGAATGTTACAAACTGCTGGTAGAACCGTAACATGCTACAGTTTCGTCCCTCGGCGATGGACTTTTTGCATTTTCAAAAAGCAAAATGTAGTAATTTGAGGTGAAAAATTGAATCTCTTGGTTAAATAACACACTGCAAAGTATGATTGGCTAACACAAGTGCATTGTGGAAGGTAAGGACTCATCAACACGCGAAGTTGCAAGAACTACCTGAAGCAGAGGAGGCGTTACGCAATATCCTCACGACATATTGCCTGTATTCTCTGGCGGTGGTAGGGATATATCAGCTGCACATGCAGAATGCTCCAATGGCAAGATTTCGCAACATAACTGCCATATGTATGTATATATATATGTATATATATGTGTGTGTGTTGAGTTTATAACTATCAACGTGATTATCTACGGTCAGAGCTGTGGTTAATTTTTATCGCGGTACAGCGGAAGCGGTATTACATTCGACCTAAGCCCGTCGCACACGGTACAATATTTCCTATTAGTTCACTTACTAGAATGTTTACTTGTTTCTTTACTGGGTAGGTTACAAGCCGACACACTAGGGGCGTTACAAGTTTCTGCTGCACACGATACTGGCTAGCTCGCTTGTTTTGTTGTAAAGAGAATTTTCTCCACAACATGAGTCCGTCCAAGCAACGAAAAATTGCCGCTGTAATACTTCTCATTGCTATAGATGCAGAAAGGAATAAGGAGAAAGAAAAGATCTTTGTGGACAAGAAAATGGCAGTTTACGATGGAGTCTTAATCGAGGCATATTTGCTATGCTTTTAGAATAACTTGGGTAAGGAAAATTATGGCTATGCTTTGTGTTTGTAGCCGAATTCAATATTATTGCTGGAAGTTCTTTTTCTTTACTTCAGACAGTTGGTCTTTCGTCAACTTCTTTCCATCCATGTTTCTGAAAATCGCGCCTAAAATGTAAATAACTCAAGTGTTGTTGTTTTTGGTGCTTTCTGATTGGCCGCTGCTTAAAATATTGTAGTTCAACTCTGAACAAAAATAGGACAATATCAATTTGGTGAAAGTAGTAGCCGAGCTCGCATGACCGCTCGCATCCTGCGAGGTTTTAAGTAAAGAAGCTTGTAGCCGTGCAAATACTACACCTTGTATACAATATTGTAAGAAATATTGTGCCCGATGCTTTGGGTACCTGAAATTAACTAACCTTCAATCCACAACCGATAACGTGTTGCTATGCTGAGGTAGAATGTCAGTGATAACAACGTAGCCTTAGATTTTTTCGCCAAAATGTTGGAGTTGACACATGTTGTGTTATATTTTTGTTTTAATTTTCAATGTATATCACATATCAAGTAATCCATTTCAAAGTATGTTTTGTACTTTAACAACCAAAATCCTTGGAAACCCAATTTCCAATTTATTTCGTTTTTAAACTGCAATGGTTGGTCTTGTGAAACAATACAGTGTATATATTTCTAAAATTATAATAATACACTTACATTTGTACTTGCAGTAGGCCTAATGTTAAACAGGACATTTTAAATGCTTATTTTATTTTAATTACATAAGTAGATTTATTTAACTGTTAAAACAGTGTAACTAAAAATGAAATTATTTTGACTAAATTAAAAGAAATATACCTAGGCGCAACATGATTTACAACTGCAGCCTCGCACTTATATGCAACGAAACTCGCTCCTAGACAACCTTAAATGACATACCAATTGGTATTTTTATTTGTATACAATCAATGTACAGTTCAATGATATAATTTTTTTTTTTAATTTTGAAGTATTCAGTCAACTTGAATATTAATATTATTCCGGGAAAATTCATTCCATAGTATATGGTTGGTGTATAACTATGCAATTTCATACAAACCTATGATTTTGGTAGAACAAATTTTTATTGAATTATTTTACGACGTAAATTCTTAAAACTTAACAAACAAATAATTGTACAAGAATTTTTTTATAATTACTAAGGTCAGTGAAACCACACATATTGGCCTCGTAATTAATAGTAATTGATACAATTTACTTAAACAAATACCTTTAAATACCATACACGTCGATGTTTGCGCTGTTATTCGCTGCACGCACAATGAAACGATGTCACAAACGTGTGATATCCTATACAATATAAACTATGGCAGGTCGTCCACCTTACTTTGATATCACTGAAATCACACACGATTGTCAACAGTGTATAGCAAGTTCATGTAAACACGATGTAATAAGGTGTCATATTTAACTCTGTTTATTTTCCCGACGTTAATGGCTTTCTCATTAATATGTATTTGTATTATTTTTTCTCATAATTTGCGAATCTAGATGATTACAAAATTTCTTATCCCAATTAACAAAATGTACATTGAGTGTGAGTTATGATACGGTCACATGTTCTGCGGGTATACATATTTTAATAATTATAATTTTGATTTCATTAATGATTTATATGTTTTAATGTATTATTTTCTGGTAAATATGAAATCAGTTGCTTTAAGGATGATTAATTTTACTGTGGTACGTATTAAATTATAATTTTACTATATTTTTTCTTAATACTTCTTTTCTTCTCCGGAAGTTGGGCCTTCCTCTAGAAGATTGGTAGCAGCTTTAAAGGGGACTAGATGTGATGTTTGTATCGCCGATGCTATAAACCGTAAATTATCGGCACCATCCTAAAATTAGGGGCTAAATTATGGCACCAATCAGCAGTAATAGTCTTAGAAAAGCGGGATATGCAGAGAAGGGACTCCAGTTTTTAGGCCAATGAGAAACGTTAGTGCGACATCAACGGATCGCCTAGTTCGCAGAGACTGACGCTGGAGCCATGGAACGAAGTCTAGATTATCATACAGACGCCAAAACTATAACTGTTTCTTGATGAAGCAATCTTTCATTGTAACGCTTTTTACCGTACTATTTGTGTATGATTGTCATAACCAATTAACTACCAGATGTTTGTTGCTGAGTTTTTTCATGACGATAGCGGTACGTAGAGACTGATCCTCGCTAGCTACCAAAATATTTTTTAAAGACATTGATTAATATTGTATTTGATTGAGTAAATTAATATACTTGACTATCAAATATGATAAAATAAACCTACTAGGTGTAAATTACGTTAATACCAAAACGTGTTTATTTTAATTTTAGCACCGATATATGACCGTAAATTGCCACCGCAAATAGAGATTTGTTTTCTAAACAATATTGTCACGAAAAATGGGTGACAATAGCGAAGGTATGAATGAACTGTGAAATGGGGGAAAGATTTTACTGTCGATCAAGAAAGTATTCCCTTCGTAAACTAATTTATCATAATAAACCATGTACATATTTTAACTCGCTTGGCTGTTAACTATAAAAAAGTAACATTTTGGGGGCCGTGAAAGAAATGTGGTACTTACTAAGTGCCTCTCTAAACTTAAACACTCAAATGAAAGTAATAGAAGTAGAATTATTTCACCTGATTTATTACTCTAGACCTAGGGGACATTCAGTTATCACAGAAATAAATTAATTCACCAACATCTCAAGTTTCAATTACAATGTATTAATATAATAACTTCGAATACCTACGTAGCTAAAATAAATCTTAATTAATTTTAATACTAAATCGGGAACAGTTATTAATATGATGAAATATAAATTTTGACAATCCAGTGATTATTCAAGAATAAATCCGGTGAACTTGTCCAAATTTAAATACAAGCCAAATAAAATTACGTAACACCTTTGTATATTGGCTGTCAGCATCTTAGCAACATACAACACAATTCAGTCAACTTATATGTATTATATTTTACCAAAACCTTAAAATTGACCAACCAAAAGTAGCTTTCACCAATACAACTTGAGCTGGCTAATTCAACAGGAGCAAATACTTTTCGTTTGCGTAAAACACCGTTAACTTAAACGTCGGAAACTGCAAATTACTACCAGTACCACCTGCTTACTTGTAAGTAGTGCATAAATGCATCCCGTCAGAAGTATAATTAATAATTATTTCTTAATCTTAACACCAGCGTCACATATGACGGTTCCTGAATCAATAAATTATGAACCTGTCAACAACATTCGTAGCTTCGGAAGTATTAACTCAGTTATAAGCTGATAAAATCGTAACTCAAAACTCTAAGGCGCGCCTACCTAACTTATAAAATAACATTTAAATTTTTTTCAAAGTATTCACCTAGGTTAAACTCAAACAGTTAAAACACGAGCTTTGACTACTAGAATAACTTGAATTTATTCGATTCCTGCAAACTTAACCACATGGTTATCTAATAATCTTAAGTTATTCATTGCTATTGACGACCCTCTGGTGCTCGCCCACGCCTCCACTATATTCAGACATTTTTGTCAAAAGTCATGAACAATAAGGTTCAAAAATGCCCGCGAACGTGTATCACACCTCTATAAATAGGCCCGAGTTGACATATCTCACGTAGTCTCGAAATTTTCACCGCTGACACCCGCGTGGGTGTAGCAGGGGAGTGGGATAGGTGGGTTTAGTGTCATAATGACAAAACAAGACAAGAGTAGAGAGGTCTGGATGATGTCAGCTGATATAGCACGAGACGGCCTCAGAGTGTAGAAGGGGGAAGAGGGTGAGGTACCGCGTACTCAAAGTCTGTAGAGGGGAGGTTGGCCCAAAAAGGGCTACATAGATGAGGGGATTGATAGGTGAGGGGCGCGGGCGTGACGTAGGTCACAGCCCTCCGAGTTAGTCCTGCCGCGCCTCTGCTATGGCTTTGTTCCCGCCGGCGCTAGCAGTGCAGGGTTTTGTTATTGTGCTAGCAGTTCAATTACTTATCACCGATTTCCGAATGACGTGCGTAAGAATGAGTGGACTGTCAAATCCCCAAACATAAGTTTTTATTCCCAATGTTCGCTTCGAAAGATCTCAAACCCTACTTATAAAACCACATGTTTGCATTAGGTTCTGTTTTGTTTACTCTTATAAAATAAGTTAAGTTGTATAGCGGTGATGTTTATTAACTATTTAAAAAAGCAAGGAATTCTTTCATTAGCTTATCTTCTAAAGACTTGGAATGGTTTGGAGAGCTTCCATAAAATTTAAATTATATTCCCCTGTAGACTCAGCAAAATGATTGTTTTATTTTAAAGTGGTAACCATAGAATCGTACTTGCTAATTCATTCAAGTCTTCAGTGGCATTTTTGCTGCACTAACAATGTAAAATATAAATTTGTAATTGTACACATACTAATATGGTAGCACAATTTCCAAACTAAGTTTATGAATTTTATTACTGCAATTATATTCAATAAAAATATACTTTAACTACGCAAAAATAATATACACATTGCTACTAATTTTATATGGTAAAAGTTTCAAGTTACAATTACTATGTAGCAGAAACTGTACTCTGTATTTTTTCTAATATTATATTTACAATTTGAGTATAAATAATTATTGCAGCAGTTAAATTACGAACACCCACGTTATTGTAAAAATGTATGCAATCTGCATGTGTTTATATGTATTCACATGTCAATGTACACATATGTGTTCGTATAATTTTACAAAGCTTCCCGTTTTTTTCCAATTCCCCTTGTTAATTCACATCGTTATTGCATGGTTTTATTTACTTTGGCAATTAATATTTCTTGCAGCCTTTATAACACAAATTTAATGGAATTCTTAATAATACTAAAGGACTATCCGATGCATAAAACATATATTATTTTTATCCGAGGGTGTAATTCTACTTAAAACTGACTGACTTCGGATACAATTATGTTGATCTGCAAAGCATGAAACGTATCCGATTTTAAAACCATTGGCATCAATAGACCCTACACATTTGTAAATATACACATTTAATGCGTATTTCGAGCAGTTATACTTACTGCTGCTAAATTGCATTCTAAGGTCATAGAATTTTTTAAAAACTATTAACGTCGATTCTATTTATTGGACTGGTAACATAATTCAATACTACAAGGTTGTAGTTAGGAATATGCAAAGTTTAACGATATGAACGTTTACATAAAGAGACAGCTCAAATGCATACAGTTATTGTGTTTGGTACAAACATAACTCTGCTATACATTCACATATTGTAAAAAATTGTCTTTTTTTTTTGTTGTTTCTACTGATATCGATGATAAAATTTAAAATTCTGGTAGCTTTGAACAACAAATGCTGACATTGTTCTAACGAAAATTAGTTTAAAACTTTTCCCTAAGTATTATATAAACATTTTTGTTCAGTTCATTTCCCTATGCGGTACATAAAAATAAATTAGCAAAAGCGATTATACAGAAAAGTGAATTGTAAAATACACACATTTGATAAGTCAAGTAGAAGCTAGAAGCTTCTTGAAATTTCGGGCGTTTTTACAATTTAAATTTAAAATGTGACTTTAAACCTTTACAGTGGTTTCAAAAAAAGTAAGGCGTTTCATGTGTTTTGCCAAAGAACTAATCTCTGCTTTGGTCAGTGTAAAATAACAATTGAGTTTATATTTTAAAAAAGTTAAAAGAAACAGAGTAAATTGCCACAAAAGTTTACATTAGTAAATTAAAAAGAAGCATTCGTATTTAAAATTGAATTAAATGTATAATTTAGCCAGCACTTAAAAAAAATAAGAACTTTGGAAATTAATACAATAGTCCTCCACTCAGTCTCCTTATCACTGCTTCTTGTCCACTGCTTTCCTTTTCTATAAACTATGTGCTTGAGAAAATTAAAAAAAAAAGTTTGCAGGGAAGAAGTGATTTTTTTCCCAGACATGATATAATACACGTAAAATTTAATACTGTTTGCATTTTGGCTAGGTGTTCAGTTACGACTTACCTTTAGGGAGGGGGGGGGGTGTATTCTTGATTACTAGCAAACATGTTACTAAAATTACAGTAATGTAATGCTTCTGTAGTTTCCCTTATCTTAAAACTATATAAAGTTCTCTTGTTTGCATTTTTCCACATTCCTACACCTTGCTAGTAAGTAATAATTCTGAATGAATCTGACAGGCCAATCCTCAGCTTTTCTCCTAAATTTAATGACCTTATATAAGATACTATATACTGTTACGAGCCGCGACTGTCTGGCTGGGCGGTGTAGTACGATACTGTGGTGGCGAAGCTAGGACGACCCCTTCCCACCCACTCTTCGGCGCCGTGGCTGTCGGGCAGGGCGGCGAAATACAATACAGTGGCGGCAGCGCTAAAAGACCTCCTTGGATGCTGCATGGATTGTATTACTCCATGATAACCACCTGCACCCAGTATCAGGTAACCTAGGGAAAATATCGTGATCTGGAATGATCCTGTTCCCTCTTTATCTCTCGGGGTGGTGCTTGACTTTGAAGCGGCACCTTTCCAGGCGGTTGGAGAACAGAGACCTGCCGAAATAATTCGAGAAGTAGGGGTGGGTATATAATGGGGAGCTGCAGCAGGAGCGGGAAAGTTTTGCTGGCAGGTGCCTGGTGTGATCTCAAGTGATAGTGACAGGTATTGGATTGCGACGACTGTGCAAAGGTGTCCAGCGAGTGGGACCGCAGCAAGTAGTAGGAAGAAGGTGTTTCTAGGCCAGAAAAGATTTTTCGGTATTATTTCTTTGGTTCCACCATTGCGAGTGACTAGTAACCTTTCTGTATACAGAGAACTTATGTAGATGTATTTTTTTTTCCTTTATGTAAATAGTAGTTATTTGTTCTGTTTGACATTTATTGTGGTAAATTATTATAGACATAGGTATTTTTTTGTATATACAATTGTAAATATACTAGGTTAGCTTTATTTTCTTTATTTTATCAAAGAACTCCATCCCCAAATGTACCTAGCCCACAACTTGTAACAATGGTGTCAGAAGTGGGATGGAGGCTATTATTTAAAATTTAATTAAATGTTTTAAATGATGTTAGAATTAAGTGTAGATGTTTAGATATATAATCAAAGTTGTTAATTTTTAGGAAATTTTAGTTTATAAGTTTATGTTTACAAGAAAAATGGCTAGTGAGTTAGAGGGTTTGCGAGCACTTATAGAGGGACTGAGTAGCCAAACAGCTAACCAAATAAGTGGTGTAAATACAAAAATTGAGGGTGTTAATGAGAATGTAGACAAGAAAATAGACAGTGTTAACGATAATGTAAGCAAGAAAATAGACAGTGTTGATAGGAAAATTGACAGTGTTAATGAGAATGTAGACAAGAAAATTGACAGTGTTGATAGGAAAATTGACAGTGTTAATGAAAATGTAGACAAGAAGATAGAGGTGATTAGTAAGATAGTGCATACGAAAATAGAGTACATGGGCAAGAAAATTGAAAGTGTTTCTTAAATGGTGGACCAAAAAATTGACAATGTCAGTGAATTGGTGGACCATAGAATTGACAGTGTTAGTGAAAATGTCGAAAAGAAAATCAGAAGTGTGAAAGACGACATGCAGAAAGAGGTGAGCGTCTTAAGGACGGAATGGGAGAAATTTCTACAGCGACAGGCAGGTGGTCAGCCATCGGTGTGTCAGGATAGTGGTTCGCGAAGCCAGAGCTGAGACACCAGGGTAACGATGGGAGGTGCTCTGCGATGTCAGGATCGGCGGTAGGACTACCACAGAACATGAATGCAGCTGAGGTTGCCATGCCTGGGATTGGAAATGGGGTTATAATCAAGCCTGCCCCTTATGATGGCCAAACCCCATGGCGTGAATATCAGCACCAATATGAGATTGTTGCAACCCTGAATGGATGGAAAGAAGAGCAACATGCCTACTACCTGGCAGCAGTGTTGAGGGGTCCTGCACTCAATATACTCCAATCTTTGCCTGAACGACATCGCCTGGAGTATTCTACGTTAGTCTCTGCCCTGGAGCTGCACTTCGGGGACCACTATTTACGACATGCCCACCATGCCCAACTTCGAAGCCGTAGCCAGCGACCTGGGGAGTCACTTCAGGAACTTTGGCAAGACATTGTGAGACTACCCCTTCTGTCACTTGAGGGGTGTCCAGAGGAGGCGCGAGATGTGCTTGCAATTGGGTTCTTTGTTGATGCCATTGCATTGGAAATGCGACAAGCAGTATGCCTGGCAGCGCCTCGTACCATGCAAGATGCTCTAGCGCGTGCACTGGAAGTCGAGTCAGCAAGGCAGGTGCCAACGAATCGGCGTGTGGTGCGAGCAGCGAAAGTAACAAGTGAAGAAGAGGGGAACAGCATCGAAAATACCCTGAAGAAAATGAAGACAGCAATCAGCATCATTTCCAGCAGAGTTGGTGCTATGGAACACCACCCTCGACCGGGAAAGCGACCAGAGTGCTAAGAGTGTGGACGACCTGGACACCGGAGAGCCCAGTGCCGACAGTATCAGCGAAGAAACCAGGGCCGAGAACCAGGTGAGACCAACCAATCAGTTCAAAATTCGGGAAACATGTAAACATCGGTCTTGAGGGGCGAAGGTCGGTGATTGTAGAAGGTAATGCCCCACAATTCCTTCGAGTAAGTTCGGTGAAACAGGAAGTTGATGCATTGCTGGTAGAGGGCAGACTGGATGATGTACCCTGTCAGATGGTTGTAGATACAGGGGCGACCATTACTGTCGTCAGGCCAGATATCATTAGGCCTTTCCCCCAGCAATTACATGATCAAAGTACTGGAGTGTGCATGTTAACCACTGTAACTGGTGAGACAACACTAGTGAAAGGTGAGAAGTATGTGCAACTAAAATTGGGTGAACTAGAGTTAGAACATGAAGTCTACATAGCATATATTGCAGACGCATGTTTACTGGGACTAGATGTTCTACAGAAACTAGGATGCTGCATTGACACTCGACTGGGGGTCTTGAAGGTAGGTGAAACCGAGTTGGTTCTGATACCATGTCCAGAATTAACATCACCAGTCAGTTGCCCTGTAGTTTGTTGTCAGGCCACTATGTTACCCGCTTCTAGCGAAATTGTGTTACCAGGGTGCTGTGTAGGACAGTTTGTAAGTTGCCTAGGATTAATCGAGCCTATGAGAAGAGGGAGTAACCTCCCTGATGGAGTACTTATAGCCAGGACTTTGGTTTCATCAAGATCAAATAATTTCCCTGTTAGAATGATGAACTTGACTGATTAGGCAATTCGTCTTGAGGAGGGGGCAACAATTGGCTTGTGTAAACAGGTTTCCCAGATAAACACCAATAAGTCTAAGGTCTTAAGGGAGGACCTTGTAAAGCATACTCTGCCAGAACCACTTACAGAACTCCTGAAGAGGACAAAGGAAAACCTGGACTGGAGACAAGAGAATGCTGTTGCAGAACTCTTAATAAAGAATTAAGATGCTTTTTCATGTGGTTTACATGATCTTGGTAGGACAACTGTGGCACATCACCATATTAATACAGGAGATGCCAGACCTATCAAGCAACCCCCTAAATGTCTACCTCTTGCTTCACATGAGGTAGTTGATGACATTCTGAAGGAAATGAAGGATCTGGATGTGATAGAGCCATCGAACAGCCCCTGGTCATCTCCAGTTGTGTTGGTCAAGAAGAAAGATGGCACAACAAGATTTTGTGTAGATTACCAGCAGCTGAATGATGTGACCAGGAAAGACTCCTACCCACTTCCTCGGATAGATGACACTCAGCATAGCCTGGCTGGATCCCAGTGGTTCTCAACCTTGGACATGAAAAGCGGTTACTGGCAATGTGAAGTGGCTCCGAAAGATAGAGAGAAGACTGCCTTTTCTGTACAAGGGAAAGGAACTTGGCAATTCAAGGTCGTGCCTTTTGCACTGTGCAATGCTCCAGCAACATTTGAACGACTTATGGAAAGAGTACTACCTTTGGATATTTGTCAGGTTTATTTAGACGACATTGTGGTTACAGGGAAGAAATTTGATGAACACCTGACATGTCTTGATTCAGTGCTACAAAGGATAACAGCAGCTAATTTGAAGATAGTTCCCAAAAAGTGTAATTTGTTCCAAAGCAAAGTGAAATTTTTGGGACATGTAGTGTCGGCTGAAGGGATAGAAACAGATCCAGAGAAGACAAAAGCATTTAGAGATTGGCCACATCCAACTGATCGGACTCAAGTAAGAAGTTTCCTTGGTCTGTGTGCTTACTATCGGCGTTTTGTGCATGGATTCGCCACAATAGCAAAGCCATTACATGAATTGACTGAGACTAAAAGAAAATTTTTCTGAACCCCCTATTGTGAATCCTCATTCAGAAAATTAAAAGAAATTTTGGTTTCACCTCCTGTCCTAGATTATCTTAGTAGTCAAGGACAGTTCATTTTAGACACTGATGCGAGCGATGTGGGGACTGGTGCTGTATTGTCACAGATCCAGGATGGAAAAGAGAGGCCATTAGAGTATTTCAGCAAAGTGTTACATAAGCCTGAAAGAAATTACTGTGTAACTCGCAGGGAGCTTTTGGCAATGGTCAAGTCTATTTCACATTTTCACCATTACTTGTATGGAAGGTATTTTATTGTACGAACAGATCATCCATTATTACATTGGTTACTGAATTTTAAAAACCCAGAAGGACAGATAGCTAGGTGGATGCAGAACCTTCAAGAGTACGATTTTGAAATACAGCACAGACCTGGGCGCTTACACAACAATGCTGATGCACTGTCCAGGAGACCATGCGAGCCAATGTGCTTTCATTGTGATCGCCAAGAAGGGAAGGCTGGGAAGACACCAACTGCTAGGATAACAAGAATCTAAGAGTTCACAACTGGCATTGAACCTTCTCCCTGGAGCGATGAAAAGATTGGCGAAGATCAGAGAAAGGACCCTGCTCTTGGGCCAGTACTAGAATGGAAGGAAAAAGGCCAGCACCCAGCATGGGCCGATTTATCTGATCAAATTACTACAACTAAGACATACTGGGCACAATGGGATTCTCTATCTCTGAGAAATGGTGTCCTGTACCGAAACTGGGAAAGTGCAGATGGAAAAGAAACACGCCTACAGCTGGTACTCCCAGAAATTAGAGTTCCAGAGGTGCTGAAGGAACTTCATAGTTCAGCAGCTGGAGGACATTTTGGAGTTAATAAGACTCTCAACAAAGTTAGATTGTGATACTATTGGCTACATTGCAGGGAAGATGTCGAGAGGTGGTGCCGAACATGTGATGCTTGTACAGCTATAAAGGGACCAATAACTAGATGGCGTGGTCATCTTCAGAAGTACATTTTCGGAGCCCCGTTCGAGAGGATGGCAGTAGATATTTTGGGTCCCTTGCCAGTAACTGAGGGGAAGAATCGGTACCTATTGGTGGTGCAAGACTACTTCACCAAGTGGCCTGAAGTCATACCAATACCTAACCAAGAGGCTAGCACAGTGGCCGACGCTTTAGAGGAGCACGTATTCTCAAGGTTTAGAGTGCCTCTCGAACTTCACTCTGACCAGGGCCGCAACTTTGAAGCCAAGTTATTCCAGGAAGTGACGAAAATTTTGGGAATGAAGAAGACACGGACTACTCCTTTGCATCCTCAGCCGGATGGAATGGTCGAGCGGTTAAATCGTGCCTTAGAACAGTATCTGTCCACTTTTGTAGCCGACAATCAAAAGGACTGGGACTTCAAGGTGCCCCTGTTTCTCCTTGCATATTGGTCAGCTGTCCATGAAGCCACAAGGGTAATACCTTCGAAGATGCTGTTTGGGCGAGAGATTCGTCTTCCAAGTGACCTACTGTTTGGGAGGCCAGTAGAAGAACAGCCTACTTCACCGATGGTGTATGCTGACGAACTGCGTCGCAAATTGAGCACAGTCCATGACTTCACTCGGCAACATTTAAGAGTCAACAGCGACCGGGTGAAAACGAGGTATGATCGGAGGGGACCTGAAAAGACGTTTCAAGAGGACAGCTGTTGTGGCTGTATAACCCACAACGATGGAAAGGATACTGTCCGAAACTACAGAAATGCTGGGAAGGCCCTTACCAGATTGCCAAGAAGATAAATGATGTGGTCTTCTGGATAGCTCGCAAGGACTCTCGGACAAGAAAACCCAAGGTTGTACATATTGACAGACTGGCTCTCTATGATGGACCAGAGTCTGTTGTGTCTGCTCGGGACGAACAGACTTGAGGAGGGGGCAGTGTTACGAGCCACGACTGTCTGGCTGGGCGGTGTAGTACGATACAGTGGTGGCGGAGCTAGGACGCCCCCTTCCCACCCACTCCTCGGCACCGTGGCTGTCGGGCAGGGCGGCGAAATACAATACAGTGGCGACAGCGCTAAAAGACCTCCTTGGATGCTGCATGGATTGTATTACTCCATGATAACCACCTGCACCCAGTATCGGGTAACCGAGGGAAAATATCGTGATCTGGAATGATCCTGTTCCCTCTTTATCCCTCGGGGTGGTGCTTGACTATGAAGCGGCACCTTTCCAGGCGGTTGGATAGCAGAGACCTGCCGAGATAATTCGAGAAGAAAGAGGGTGGGGTATATAAGGGGAAGCTGCAGAAGGAGCGGGAAAGTTTTTGCTGGCAGGTGCCTGGTGTCATCTCAAGTGATAGTGACAGGTATTGGATTGCGACGACTATTCAATGGTGTCCAGCAAGTGGGGCCACAGCAAGTAGTAGGAAGAAGGTGATTCTAGGCCAGAAAAGATTTTTCGGCATTCTTTCATTGGGTCCACCATTGTGAGTGACTAGTAACCTTTCTGTATACAGAGAACTTATGGAGATGTATTTTTTTTTCCTTTATGTAAATAGTAGTTATTTGTTCTGTTTGACATTTACTGTGGTAAATCATTACATACATAGGTGTTTTTGTATATACAGTTGTAAATAAACTAGGTTAGCTTTATTTTCTTTATTTTATCAAAGACCTCCATCCCCAAACGTACCTAGCCCACAACTTGTAACAATATTATTTAGGCACCACAGGTTCAGCATAATTTTACAAAGATATTAAAAATTTTATTTTTTGTAATTCTTCAAGAAAATTTGAAGAAAAAACCTGATATTTTTTTAAAACCCTTTCACCAATTTTCTTCGAAATTTTAGAACCCTAGTTGCAATAAACTATTCAATTTTAATTACTAGTAAAAAAAGAGCAGTGTGCTACGCAAATAATCCCCTTTATCAACACTAACTTAATATGGAACACACGAAAATTAGGGCCTTGCAACTATTTTATTACTACTTGAAATTGCTGAAGTTAAGTTGATTGACTTTTTTATTTTACAATCAACAGCAGCCACTAATACTAAATGTTAGAGAAATAGAGTTAATTTTTTTAAGGCCATGCTCTCTTGTTTCTACTGTTTGTGCAATTATTAATTAATTTTTTTTTTTTTTTTAGCTTAAACAAGAGTAAATATGAAAATCTGTTTGGAAGTTTTGTTTGAAAGTATTTTGGCTCTGTAGCTTAATTATTTTAAACAAGACATTTTTAGCTAAAACCATACTATTTACTGCCTTAGAAAAAACTTAACCAGCATAGAGAAGACGTTTTTAAACTAAACTGCCAGATATATTTTATATTTGCTCTCGTTTAGACATAAAAAATAATATTGCTAAAAAAAGGAGAAACAAGAAAGAATGACCTTAATCGGGTATCCGTAGGTATGGTTATTCTGACCATAAATATGCAAATTCAGTTGAAACAAATGTATGTAAAAAGTTCAGAAATCACACGATGTATATTTATGCAGACTTCTGCGATTGTAGTTGAGTAAAGTTCCATTGCTGACTACGTATGTAAGTAAATCTCGTATGTTACCGAGAAGCAGTATGTTTATCATATTTATATTTTTTTTACATAAACCTTACAATTTTAAATTGAAAACACAACAAATTCACAATTTAGTTCTCATGTACAAAAAACCTATTTCATAATGAATGCCGTGTAAAATAGTTTATCATGCTTATGAATAATGAGTAGACTTTTATTTGCTTATTATAACAATGGGGTTTTTACAATTATGATATGAGAAACTCTTAGTTATAAAGATTACAAACATAAATCAATGCCTTTCTAATGTTTATTCGTTTCTAAGTTAATTAAAATTTTAAATATATTGTTTTACCCTCTCATTTATTTATTACGCTGCACTTTCGTGCTCCATGTGAAAGTCTATGTCATATCATATTTACATACTTTCCAGCAAATAAAATTATCTAGTGACCGCTTAAAGTACTATATTTGCAGCAACACAAGAAAAACACTGCGTGTCAGTTAAGCGCCTTGAGCATTGAGGCAACATGGCACTAGGTTTGGGCGTTTAGTGACTCTTATTGTTGTCATATCTTTTTTGGTTACCATGCAAATCCAGAGTCAGACACTCACCCACACAGACCCTCTACCCTGACAAGCCTATACAGAGATAGGGAAGCCTACCTGACAGACGGTAGCTAATGCTATATCGCCTTTACCAGCGGTCACCATGGCACACCATCCTATTAAACAGTGATAAGAGAAAAATTCTTAAATTTGCGTGTAAGCAGTCGAGAAACCAGGTGACAACTAAAGAAGCTAGAGGGGTTTGTGTATTTATTCTCGCTCTCAGACGCAGTGGTGTTAAGGTGTCCGAACTTCTGCCTATCTGCCAGAGAGCAAACGCTATTCGTGATGGTGAATTTAAGGTAAGTTTGATGTAAGTAGTTTTATATTTTATAATTAAACGCAATTCAAACCGCATAAGAAGAGTCTTTCGGAAGGGGCTGTCACGATTAGCATTTTTTTAAACGAAAAATTTAACTCTTGTACTGTTCCAGGATTGTTTTATGCCGTGGTCAGCTTTACTTACTACCTTGTCAAACAAATTGACTGACTTGCGTAAATAATTGCAGAATTTATCTTTGTAATCTCTCAGTCTTTCGTACAAATTCCTTTAGATGCCATCTAAGACTCTAGCATTATTAATGTGATAAAGTTTCGATCTCGTTCTCTTACGATTTTTAATTTTACTTCTATTTCACACGTAGTAAATGACTCGACTTGATCGATCGCGCATTACAAACTCAACTCAAATTTGGTTCGTAGACATGCAATGAAAATCATTTCCTTCCACAGCTGTCTAAAGAGATTTGTACAGTAACGCGATGTTGCGACAATGATCTGCGATCGCCGCATGCGAAATGTCTTCGCTTGATTACATGACACTGCGAAAGTGGTGGGATGTTCCATGCTTAACAGTTGCCTCTTTCGGCAGAAATTAAAGCTAAATTAGATAGTTAAGGCCTAAATTTATGCGCCGCTATTGTTTGTTAATTGAATGCGTAATAGATACAAAATCGTCATCTTAACCGAAATAGTTTTCTTTCATATGTATGTCCAGTTCTGTTCCTTGTTTACATTGGAATTAATCATCCTCCTCGAATTAGTCGCGCTAAATTATGCACAAAATTCTTCTTCTTGTTTGTAAGCGACAATCACTGTCGAACTTGCTGTCGGTGATCTCGCGTCCGATTGACTACTTATTTTTATCGCATTATTGCGTCGTAATATTGTACAAAATAATTTACGCGTTCGCGCATACAAACTCGACAGTAAAAGACATAACAGAAACGTGCGTAGGTTTGTTGCTGAAGGGCCACACCAAAATTGCCGCCACACGCAAATGTCTTGTAGTACTGGTGTCTAGAAGGTGTTGACGTCGATTCTCACAAAGTTAAACACGTAACGGTTACAATTTCCTTAAATGACGACGTATAGCTACAGAGAAGAGGCCTTATCAACTACTAACCCGTATGCCGTTTCTAGTTGCAGCTTTGTCAAATTCAGATATCCTAGTTTTCTCACTGGTAAATAAATACCACGAATAATATACATTAATGTCATCCGACTTCACGCACACATAAATACATACTTACAGTAAGAACACACAAGAATATTTTCCATCTCTTCGCTGGAGGTGATGTTACCTCTTCACTATTGTAATATCACCTCTCCCGACTACGACTTACTTCAGTCATTAATATAAGTTTTTTCCTTTTATCTTATATCCAGTCCTGCATACATGTTTGTTACCAAATTTCAAGTTTTATTTTAAAGCGCATTCATATATACATTTCACATTTCTTTGCTAGCACAAAAATTATCGTTTGTTAGATGAAGGAAAGCAACCTTTTGAAGTTCGTGTCTTGACTCTGTATTTTGTCTCGTCATGCAAACCAAGATACTAAATTTTTCTCACCTTAAATTACGTCTACGTTTTACTTTATGAAAATACATATCGCCTCTTACCGAAGGACATATCTGTAGAAGGTTACGGTACAGCCAGTAGCATGTAACATTCTACGTAGGGTAAGGTTCCTGTAGTTAAGAGTTATTATCATTCAAAATGGAAGATCTCGTCCAGTATAGACGGTAATTTTCCACCATCAACATACATCATACACGAAGCTAAACGAGTATGTAAAATACATTATACTAATAAGCGAGAGTAGAAATGATTATTTGTAAAGCCGAAGGTATTTTCTTCAATCGCTTTTGTACATAGTATGTAAATTTGAAACCAATTTCATTATTTCTAATATTTAAGAGTTTTTTCCATATGTATTACAGTTCTAATACGTCTTTATTTAATTTCAAGTTCCTATCTCACAGTCAGATTAAATCCTAACCATTCTTCCAGCGCTAAAGACTTTGATGTTGGTCGCTAACTAAAATCTCTCTCTCATCCTAATAATTCTTAACGATTCCATACGTAAAAAAATATATAAACCTACTTACATTAACCAACAATGTATAACTAATATACAGAACAGATATTTCTATTTAGCTCGTCTTAACTATACACGACCCTTCCCTTTTTACCTTACATATCATAGTCAAAGAAAAACTTAATTTTCATGAAACTAATTACAGTACAACAAAATCGTAAGATGAATCTTCAGTATTTTTTCTATTTAAACATAACTATGATTCATTTTTACCTTGCACATTAATATCAGAGACCGTCATATTTCTAACCACCATGAATTACAAAAGTGCTTCCAAAATAAGATTTTTTTATGTAATTTAATTCGTCAAGGTTAACAATTGCGAAAAAAAAAAATAATAATATTTTTAAAAGTGACAGACACGTATGTTTGATTATTTTCAATAGCATCACATTTTTTTTAAAATTAAATCAGATCGAGCGAATTAAAATACATTTACTTTATTCGCGTGGAGACTGCTGGAAGCATGCGTGCTAGAGAGACAGAGAGAGAGAGAGAGAGAGAGAGACAGAGACAGAGACTGATCACACTACACCTACGGCCGGTAAGGTGTCAGGTCGGCTTAGGAAGGGAGGGGGGCCGGCGCGGCGTGCACGTGTCAACACACTCACAAAGCTACTTGCCAGCCAGTTATATATCTGTAGTGGAGAACAATAAATTGTATAACTTTGTGAATTTACAAGTCTATATTTTGCAAACGGTTGCTTCGAATTGAAAAATACCAACACTGTGAAATTTCTTTTTAAATTCTGAACAAGTAGTGTGCATTTTTTTTTTCTGATGCGTCCACGGAGGTTCGAACCAATATCCCTCTTGGTAAAATTCATGTTTAATATAGTGTAAAAATTTAAGCTTAACATGACTCATGGTCGGGCACATACGATAAACTAATCAAAGCTTTCTGCCCCGTCCCATATGTTGGACTCAGTATTTTACTAACACTAGTAGGCTAATCCAGTCTTGGTGGTATTTAAGCACTGTTTACGTAAAAAGGAGCTCAGTTAGTCGATAGACGTGCTGGAAAGCAGATCGACATCTTCATTTATAGGTACTCATTGTGTAAAACTGAAACGTTATGAAGATGTAATCGGAGATCGAAGACATGCCATCTGTATCAGTGGCCACCATTCAGCCGGAAGTGTTCTCTGGAAATCATGTGCATACTTCTCTGAAACAGTGTTGCTACTGTGGGAATTCATTTAGTACACACTCGAATGCTCGTCGCCATGAACAAAGTCATTGTATGTATAGTGTATCGTACAAGACTTACCTGTGTGATAACTGTGATGAAGTGTTTACTCATAATGATATCTTGACTGGACACAGGAAAATATGCAAAGGAAATGTTTCTCGTTCATCGGGGTGTGAATGCAAGTACTGCGGTAAACTGTTCTCTAGTTTCTGTGCTCTCACATACACGAAGAAAGCAACTGCAAGTTCGGTATCGCCTACAAGACTTACTCATGTGATAACTGTAGTGCTGTATATGCGAATAAACAAAGATTAAACATTCACGTCAGAAAATGTACTTCAAAATAACTACAACATAGGTGACTGTAGAATATTATTATTGAGATACGATCATTCTGTATGTTTTCTGCACGACTGAAATAAAATCGAAATTTATCAGTCAATAGACTCCTGGGTTGATAATTTATTTTCTTGTATAATATTTAATTACTGTGGAGAAAAGTACTGACACTAGAGTGTTTAATGTAGAAAAAACGTAAGATTTAGTTGAACTAAAAAGACATGAAAACTCGATTGCATAAGACTACACTGTACATGATGGGATTATAACTTAAATACGAAAATGTCAAGCAAGCAGTGTTAAGAAGTAACGTGGGACTCGGTTTTGAATGATTAAAATAACGAAAATTTTACTGATAAGTATGACTGCAACTGGTTTATTAAAATAAATATGTATTACAAAATGTATAAGGTATAAGCTTTAGGGTTGACAGCGGAAGTGGTGACTAGCTGATTTTTGTTTCATTCTTCTTCTTTGTCTTGAAGTTGGTTCTTATGACAGAGTCTTCCATGATATGCTAGTGATATGTATTAAGAGTACATGTACAATGAGTGTACGTAAAATATTTTTCACTAAAATGTAAATGATAGATGAGCATAAAGTTTATTTAGGTTACATTATCTTGCTGTGAGAGTGCTGAAAACAAATGAAATCTGCATAGTTATGAAATCTACATAGTTATGAAATGAAATGGTGCAGATAACTTTCGTCATAGAGCGCCATATATGAGAGTATCTGGCAATATGTAGTTTTTTGAAAGCTACAGGCTCGCTCTCGAAAGTAACGTCTCAAATAAACATATGAAGTCTTGCTGTAAGTTAAAATCACATAAATATTGAGCTTGGTTTATACCTATTCTGTAAAGAATAATGAATTTAGTAAATAATTTTCTGAAAATCACAAGGGCTGCGTGGTCTGGAGTGCTGTACGTATGGTGCAGTATGAGTTTTGATATTTTATGAAATATTAAGAATTAGCACTAACTTAATTGTATGGTAGCTGTCATGGGAATAACGTAAAGAGATATGATGGTATAAAGGGATGGAATTAGCTATTATTTTTATTGGGAATGTGTAAATTCGGTGTGGTTTAGTAGAACTGCATGTCTGTAATAGTAATTTGGATTAGATAGTGACAGGGATGTTTTTCATTGCTGGAAAGGTATTTCTTTATTACTTATAACGTGAGCGGGGTGTGCGCATAGAGTTGATATCATGTTCGATCATACACTGTTATGTGTGTGTGTGTGTGTGTGAATGTGAGTGATCATGCGTTAACTTGTTCTCTTGAAGCGTGCGAGTGTGTGTGTGTTGATATGTTCGTGTATGAACTTGCTCTGCTGGGTAAGTACATGTGTGAAGTTATATTCGTGTATGAACTTTCTCTGCATGTGAGTTTGTGTGTGAGTATAATAAAAGTCTGTATGGTCGAGCTGATATAGGACTGAAGATATTATTGTTAGAAAATATTATCTTTGAAGATTAGTATTGTGCATCTATATAAAGTATGGCGTATATACTAGTATATTTACGAAAATGTTAGATTTAATAAATATGCTATTGATTATGACTGTTATTTTTAAAAACCAAGTGATTTACAATAAGTGTGTTTGTCTAGTCATGACAGGAATTCAGGTACAAAAATTGGATACATTCATAGTAATTATGTGACTTCGGAAATATATGGTCAAATGTTACATGGAGAATGATTTGGTTTGAAGTATATTTCATTGACTTTTACATGAGTTTTAATAGTATGTTCCAATGTAGTTGTGTGTGTATTGCCCGACTGAGTAATATGTCTGGTGTAGTACAAGTGAGTAATGAAGGTGCGTTTGTCTAGCTGAAAATTGAGTTTAGTTTGATGGATGAGAACGAAATGTAGGTTTGTACGTCTTAGAAAAGTTTAGCGAATAATTATTATCGGCTATGTTTTGACTGACATGAATGTACTGGAGCAGATACCGTATGTAGCATGTGCTAGCTATTGATATTTAGTATAAGAGGGACGGCTTTTAGTTGTGTTAAGTTACATGATTGGAACGTGCAGTTTGTATGTATTGCCTGACAGAGTAATAATGTCTGGTGTAGTACAAGTGAGTAATGAAGGTGCGTTTGTCTAGATGAAAATTGGGTTTAGTTTGATGGATAAGAATGAAATGCAGGTTTGTACGACTTAGAAATGTTTAGCGAATAATTATTATCGGCTATGATTTGAATGACATAAATGTAGTAGAGATGATACCGTATGTAGCATGTGCCAGCTATTGATATTTGGTATAAGAGGGACGGCTATTGGTTGTGTTAAGTTATATGATTAAATGGTGCAGTTTATATATTCATGTGATATGGTTGATCGATTTAACATTGTAAATATGTGATGATATTTACTTAACCTAAAGTAACGAATAGTTTACTATGTAACCTGCCTCAGTTAGTTCATGATTGCTGATAAAACACTGAAGTGTAGGTTATGTGTGGATGATAAAATGCATTTAGAAGTATGGTTGTTTTGATGCATACAAATCTAAAATGATAAGCTGATTGTAGCTTTGACCTATCTTGATAATTTAGTATGTTAACGAATGTTACTAGTGTCGCTGGGTTATGGTGCTAGGTAGCGCATTACAGTAGGATAGATAATAAGTAATATTTGACTGATAGGTCTAGACGGTTACATAAATGATTAAAGACGAAGCTATAGATAAGTATTGCATCTATGTGTACTGATAACTGTATGGAACGTATGTTAGTTCGACATGATTTCGAGCAGAAACTTCATTATAGATGTGTTCTTTAACGCTTCGTATTTTTTTATTGTTTGCCATGTCAAAAAACGAAACAAGAGTTAAAGGTGAGTATGTAGGTAATAAAATTAAGAATAACAATGATATTTATATTGTAGAAGGTAAGTTAAAAAACAAAAGTGTTGAACTTGTGATTTAGAAAAGACATCGTAGGAAAAAATGTCTTATGCTGTATGGAATATAACGGTTTCGTATCAGTGGTCTTTGTGTGCGACGATCATTTTAACATGGACAAGACTTTTGTTGAATCTGAAGACAAGTTAGCTAGAAAGACGAGTTTGGATTTCTAGTGTTGGTAAAAGACTGAGCCCAACATATGGGACGGTCAGAAAGCTTTCACCAATTGATTGTATGTGCTCGACCATGAGTCACGATGAGCTTAATTTTTTACACTATATTAAACATGATTTTTACAAAGAGGGAGATTGGTTCGAACCTCCGTGGACCCATCAGAAAAAAAAATGCACGCTACTTGTTCAGAATATAAAAAGACAGTGTATACGTTTCTTTCAAATCCGAGCAGCCGTTTGCAAAATATATTCTCCACTACAGGTATATACTGTAGCTGGCCAGAGCTGTGTGTCTCGAGTCGACATGTGCACGTCGCGCCGGCCCCCTCCCTGCCTAACCCACCTGACACCTTACCGGCCAGTGGTGTCGTGTGATCATTCTCTCTCTCTCTCTCTCTCTGTCTCTCTCTCTCTCTGTCTCTCTAGTACACTTTTCCAGCAGTCGCCACGCGAATGATGTAAATGCACTTTAATTTGCTCGATCTGAATTATTTTTTTAAACTGTGATGTTATTGAAAATAATCAAATATACGTGTTAGTCTCTTTCAAAAAAATATTATTTTTTCGCAATAGTTAACCTTGACGAATTAAATTACATAAAAAAATCGTATTTTGGAAGCACTTTTGTAATTCATGGTGGTTAGAAATATGATGGACTCTGGTATTAATGTGCAAGGTAAAAATGAATCATAGTAAAGTTTAAATATAAAAAATAGTGAAGACTCTTCGTACGTTTTTTGTTGTACTGTAATTAGTTTCATGAAAATTATGTTTTTGTCTGACTATGATATGTAAGGTAAAAAGGAGGGGTCGTGTATAGTTAAGACAAGAAATAAAATATGTGTTCTGTATATTAGTTATGCATTATTGGTTAATGTAGGTAGGCTTCTATAATTTTTTACGTATGGAATCGTTACGGATGGATAGGGTGAGAGAGAGAATTTAGTTAGCGACCAACATCGAAGTCTTTAGCGCTGGAAGAATGGTTAGGTTTTAGTCTGACTGTGAGATAGGAACTTGAAAGGAAATAATTACGTATTAGAACTGAAATAAATATGAAAGAAACTCTTAAATATACATGAAATTAATGTATTTGGTTTCAAATTTACATACTATGTACAAAAGCGAATGAAGAAAAGACCTGTAGCTTTACACTTAATCATTTGTACTCTCGCTTATTGGTATAATGTATTTTACATATACGTTACGCATCGTATATGATGTCTGTTGATGGCTAAAAATTATTGACTATACTGGACGAGATCTTCAATCTTGAATGATAATAACTCTTAACTACTGGGACCTTACCCTACGAAGAGTGTTACATGCTACTGGCTGTACCGTAACCTTCTACAGATATGTCACTTCGGTAAGAGGCGATAAGTATTTTCAGAAAGTAAAACGTAGACGTAATTTAAGGTGAGAAAAAAATTTGGGTATCTCGGTTTGCGAGACAAAATACAGAGTCAAGACTCGAGCTACAAAGGGTTGCTTTCCTTTGTCTACAGATCGATATTTTTTGTGCTGGCAAAGAAATGTGAAATGTATATATGAATGCGCATTAAAATAAAACATGAAATTCGGTAACAAACATGTTTGCAAGACTGGATATAAGATAAAAGGATAAAACTTATATTAATAACTGCAGTAGTATACGGATATCAGTAGACTGGGAGAGGTGATAATTCAATAGTGAAGAGGTAACATTACATCCAGTGAAGATGGAAAATATTCGTGTGTGTTCTAACCGCAAGCATGTATTAATGGAAAAATATCAGTATGTGTGCGTGAATCTGGATGACATTAAAGTATTATTCATAGTATGTACCAGTGAGAAAACTAGAATATCTGGATTGGACAAAGCAACAACTAAAAACGGTATACGGGTTAGTAGTTGATAAGGTCTCTTCTCTGTAGCTATACGTCGTCATTTACGGAAATTGTAACCGTTACGTGTTTAACTTTGTGAGAATCGACGTCAACACCTTCTAGACACCAGCGTGTGGATACGCTGTATGGAAACTAGGAATAAGTAAACGTAATACAATCAAGTGTCGTACATCATATTGATGTTAGAGCTGTAGACTGTATGCACGTATAGCATATAAGAACATGTCATGATATTCTTACTGGAAAGCAACAAGATTCGACGATGGAACGAACTTAGGAGAAAATTGAACCTACTACGAATGATGTGTTAATGGTGAAGCCATTATTAACTTCTGTTTCGTATGTGAACAGCCCGGAATATTTGTCAATGAAATCAAGATACCCTTGTTGATTCTGTGATATGAATTACAGTACATGTTGACATGGTAAGGTAGGTGGTATGAGACGAAAAATATGTATGCATAAAGACTGTTTGGTTTATGGGTGTTAGAAGTGCGGGCGCGAGTTAAGGAGTATTAATAGGTCTATCAGTCAATTAAGAATACGACGAGATGGTTACGACGAACATGATAATAGTTGAGAAGCTAAAGCATCTACGGATGTACAGATATTTATAATAAAAATGTAATTGTACTGATGTGTTTGGCTTTCAGAGGTAGTCTTAAGACATAATATTGAAGTGAAATCAGCAAGGACTAACGTACATTACGTCATAGTATGAAAGAAAATTTGGTTCGATAACCTTGAGAGTAGTGACCACATGTATGTTTTGGCGAAACTGGGAGCAAAACTGGCATAACCTGCATTTGAATAACCTTGCAACCCCCTCCCCTTGGTGGAGCAAGGCCTCTGATTGGCCAAGACGTTGTCTAGGGGGGCGTGTCCTGGGCTGTGATTGGTTGTACGGGTCTTTTGGTACGAATAGTACCTAAGTGCCATGAGGTCTGTGATTGGCCGAGAGCTTAAGCCCCGCCCTGTATGTGTGTATTGATTGTGTGTATGTAGGCGAGGGGTGCAGAGGAGGCAGTGTACAGAGGGTTTGCGACCCTTTTGGTACAAGTTGTGTCTAAGCGCCATGTGCGTATTGATTGTGTGTGTAGGCGAGGGGTGGAGGAGTCTACAAGATGCATAGCATCTTGAAGACATCTTCAAGAAATCTTCAAGACGTTACCCTTTTGGAGGAAATAGTGTCTAAGCGCCATGTGGGTATTGATTGTTTGTAGGTGAGGGGTGGGGGAGTCTACAAGATGCATAACATCTTGAAGACATCTTGAAGAATGGACCCTTTTGGAGGAAATAGTGCCTAAGCGTCATGTGTGTATTGTTTGTTATGAGCAAGGGAGCTGTCTACAAGATGCATAGCATCTTGAAGACATCTTCAAGAAATCTTGAAGACATCTTGAAGACATCTTGAAGAAATCTTCAAGACATGTAACCCCATATGTGTATAACAGGTTTACCCCCTCCAACACTTACCTCCAACAGTAGATCCCCAGCAGCAACACATCCTCCTTCCACCTCAGTCACTACTCGAATGAAGAGGGGAGACAAGCTTTACTAGTATAAAACCTCCCCTCCATTCTTACCCCTCACTGTCTCCCCCCTAGATTTCTCCAACACTGTATGTCGATGCTCAACAGTTATTGTTACTCATTTGGTTGCTGACGTCCTAGGTGAGTACATTAAAAATGGCAGGTCTTAGCTACGTAATAAGTACTCACACATTTAAATAATAACAATTTATTTATCAAAAAATACATATATAGCAGTAAAATCACATCCACATTTTTTTTGTTTCATTTGTTATGTACACAGTTCATGACTGTAAAACAGCATTATCGCGCACACAGATTTCTAGTCTGTCAGAGGTTGGTAGATATCCAAAAACAAACATTGTCTTTTGCTACATAGCTAGCTGTGTGAAACAGCATTGACGCGTGCGCACACATAATAACACAGTCAGTACACACACAAATCGCGTTGCTTGAAGTTCACATACACTTGGCTGTATAACACTTTGTGTGTGAAACACACACGCGCAGTTCTTGTTTCAAAGCTTGTACACAGCTTGTTGTGTAAATCAGGTGATCGTAGTGTATAACATAGACGTGATGTATAGACAGCTGACAGCTACACAGTCAGCTGATAGGATTGTCTGTAGTTACCTAACCAACAGATAGACCGGCGTGATAGCATCTAGCCACCAGGCGATGGGGACAGATGCTCAGCCGGAGTCGGTAGGCCACACAACATATCGGGCGTGGTGTACGCGTTGCGGACCCTCCAGGCGAAGCAGGCAGGTGGAAGTACTTCTTTCTCGCGATATCCACATACTTTTTTTAGTCTGGTAAAGACACGCGATAATGACCCCATGGCAAAGTCGTGATACCGTCTGTGTTGATGTAACGCTTATCGTCAGCTGCCGACAACGCTACTTTGGTTACACGTTCAGTAAAGACTATGTGTTCGCGCGACCGGAAATGATATTGAGTGCCCCAGACTCGTGAATTTTGCATCAAGCACTCCAAATAATCACTAAACATGAGCGTGTTCAGCATGTTACCCTTTACACCTTTAGCTTTACGCGTACATTTCCCGTCCTGTAGGGTGTAAGCGTAAAGTTTAGGATGCAAACCTACAAAGGCGGTGATGATGTTGCCACCACACTCATCTTTTATAATGCCTGAAACGCCCTTGTTTATGCAAGGAAAACCTTGACGATTATCTGGCGCATAATTTGAAGTGTCAAAGCGTGTAGCCAAATGAGGAGCAATGCGAGCATACACATCGTGACAGTGTACCTCGTAAATTAAACTGTCGGTGTCACAATACAGCAGTTGTAAGGAGGGCGAAGGAAACAATTGACGCATAAAGTTGTAGTGAAAATCGTACAGATACAATTTTGAAAGGTCGAGAATTGCAACACCAGTGTACAGTGGTTTGTTGAAGGTAATGTTGAGCTTCTCCAGCTCGATCAATACAAGTTCATCGGCGAGGATTTGACGGCCTTTGAATGTCGGATGCCCAATCAGTTCTGCCGCACCATATATCGTGTCGTACCGTGAAACAACACGAATATCACGTTCCCGGCGAACAT
>PNEQ01133777.1:0-15219 GCA_003012365.1 Medauroidea extradentata
CGTGAGGAACGCCATAAGATTCCTCTGCGCAACAACCAATCAGACGTCGAGTGGGGTGATCACGTAAGTAACGCCACGGCCGTCGGCCACGCGGCCCTGCGAGAGAAGAATCTACCGACTGAGTGCCCGTTCTCCAATAACGGGCTGGCGCACCGGGCAATTCACTATCTAATCACCAACCCCCGCTCGCGTCACATTTATTTTTTGTGGGGATAGAACCGTATTCTAATGACAACCGCTTGTACCCCACAGATTTGTAATTGGAGTGCTTTCCACCCTCCCTCATTCGCTTCTGTGCCTCAAATGTGTAAAACAACCATAAGTAGATGTCATACATAGTGTGTGCCTTTCTTGTAAGGTAACCTTTGCCTTACTCGCAGAGAAAAAATAACTGGTAAAAGTGGAGGCAACTATCAATAAGAATATCACAACAAGGTAAAAATTATCATGCAATGTGTAGAAAATCATGCACAGGTGAACAAGATTACTACTAGTTTAAGGACTGGCTTCTATCAACTAACTGAATTATTTGACTTGTCACTTATTTTGGCGTTATAAATAAAAAGGTAACTATCCAAATTTGGACTATGCTGCTTAAGCTTTTTATCGAACGTTGCTATACAAAGAACTCCTAAGCATTTAACATAAAATTATGAAAATATGCATTAATATTTTACATAAATGATACAGTTTAGTATTTGTGATATGTTATACATTCCACAAGACTGATCCCATAGATACTATGTATTGAAAAGCCAGTAAATAATAAATAACGTATGTCACAATTTTGCTAATTATGTTATCTTTTTCTTATTATTTCAAGCAATGAAGACCTCAAATAATTCAATTGATAAGTAGGTGAATCCATTCTTTAACCTAAAGTATACATAATATTATTTGCAATTCTGTTGAAAGTAAATCTAGCCGATGTTACAAACGGACAAACAGAAACACTGTTATCTTTGTGCTGAAATTTAAGCCATTTCAATAATTCTTTACATTCTGTAGCACAGAGATGTTATTCGCATAGAACAAATTTAAAAAAATTTAAAACATTCACAAATACAATTAAAATACAGACACTGCATCATGCAGCAAAATAAATAAATCAATAAATCGTCTTTGCACTTGGCTGCATATAGTATATGCCACACTGCAGAAACTTCTGAAATTCATTTAACGGAATATTAATGAACAATGAAATTGCTGAAACCATTGTCTTCTGTTTGCAGTGTCCAGAAAAACAAAAAATAGAAGTAAGTTCAGTATAAGTTAAGGAGGTTCTCCATTGGTCCTTGGAAGGTCAGTTATATCAGGACATTATCAGAATACCATTGATTTTTTTACGAGGGCATGGTATATAAGTCAACACTAAACATTTTATTGAAGGTTGCAGGATTCAAAGTCAATACAGAAAAACCAAAAAAGAGTAATTTTACTTTACCAACTTCTGTCAGCAATTATAAAGCTAAAATAATGAATGGCAAACCACTTAGGATGTCAATGGATTTGTAACTTTGATTCTAATGCAAGACATTATGCTACAGGGATTTCATACAGGCACAATACTTGCTCCAAAAGATGCAAACAATTTTTTCGAATATTGCTTATTTTTGTTTTTCTATACTCACTGTTGCATTCTTACAAATTTCAATAAACTTTTCAGTATTCATATAATGTACCACACCCAGTTATTATGCGCTGTCATTAACATCAGCAAACACATTTCGTAAAATAAGTTTTAACATACTGTGCAGATTTTGATAGTATTCTGATTCATAAATTCAACTACAATATTTTTCCCAACATATCCTAGACCACTGTGCTAAAGAAGCAAATGACAAAATAATGCACATTTGACCATCACATGTATAGCAAGCAGGGCACCCATTTACTGCTGCATGAAGGGATGAGGTACGTAGTTCAGTTCAGTATTTACCACGGCCAAGTACAGATTGGCGAGAGCTGCAACGTGCGTACATTGTAACTGACAAAAAACATTATTGTGACAACATAAGTGGATGGTACGTAACAGCATTACACCAGGAAGCCATGTTATCAATGCAATATGTACAGTGTAGCAAAGTAAACATTGTTTCCCTACCTCTAGCGGATATTGTTAGTATCGTTAGGGAGAAGTCTACACTACTTTGCGGGCTGTTTATTTATGCAAATGAACATTGTTATCACTCATTCTCACGCCACTACACTCATTCTGAGAAAGAAAGGGGAAACAATAATAACTTTTGTTAGAACAATGATTATGCGTACTAAATGTGCAGTATACCAGGTTCCTACTAATTTTTCCTTAATCACTCTGATTATCCACAGATAGGGTAAACCTACCTTACCTTCATGATCTTAAAAGTTTTTAATGTACTTATCAACCAAATGTTAAACATAATAATTAAGGTAGTAACTTTGTTATCTATTTTGTACATATCATTATTTCCAGCATGAAAAATTATTTTATCTTAAGCAAATAATGTTTTTTACTCAACACTGTGATGGCTGAAAAGTAATTTTTCACGGTATAAGGTATGGTCGGTTTACCCTACTTAAATTAGTGAAGTTTGGATTAGCATAGCTAGACTATTGCAACAGCATAACAAATAACTACCTGTAATAAAGTTCAAGTGCAAGATGTGTGACTGAAACCAGGAGTGGGACAACAGCCAGCGATACTGACCTTGAGAGACGGAGGCCCACTGGAATGGGTGTCGGGGTCGGCCAAGACAGACGAGTTGTTCTCGTCGACCACAATAACCTCGTATTCTGTGTCCTCCTGGGACAATTGTTGGCACATACCTCTTGTCTGAGCTGCAAGGTAATGAAACATTGAGATGAAAACTACGTAAATACAGAAAATAAAGCACTGTTTCCACCCTTCCAAATAAAATAAACGTTTCTGTACCAATGTAAATGGTTTTATCATTTTAAGATTGCTGGTCACTAAAATTTACATTACTTTACAGTTGCACATATTTACCTTATAGTTGGCGGTAGTAGTGGGGTTATGAGGTTTATGCCGTTAATAATCTACTGTAAGAAGGAATAATTAAAGTGGAAAACAATGACAGTAGAATTATTTTTGTGGCACTGTGAGGTTTGCAAGACAATTTTTATTTAAAACTCGTAACTGAATGCAATTTCTCTCGATAGTTTTCCAATTTTCAACCTCGACCCTCAAGAGATTAAAACTTCCTGTTAATTTTAATTTCCTTACGTGAAAAGTTTTTGCATCCATATCTTATCCATGTCAGTCTCACAATTTGCATGTGAAGGGAACTTACAAATAACTATAGTTAAATGAGTAACTGAAGTGGACTAATTCATACTCAAATAAAACAACTTATATGTTGCAGTAACAAGCATATTTGGCTCAGTTTTTTTTAAAGAAATTAACCAAAAATTCTTATGACAAAAAAAATAGTCACAAATAATGTCTACTAAACAAACACTATTCTGGTATGAATATAAAATAATGAAGATTTTAGTGACAAGCACACTGAAAAGCTCATTTGGTTTAACCAACATTATGTTGCAGAGTAAAACAAAATTTTGAAGTTATTTTACACTGCAAATAACATAGTTGAAATACTAGTTCACCATTAAAAAATTAAACTTTATTAATGCCAAGCTAAAATATGTATACATATTTTATTTTTAGTCGACAGAATGCATATCCATGGAAAATTTGCGAAGTGTGAAATATTAGCACATTTGACTGAAAATAATACTTCAGAAAATTACTAAAACAACCTACTAAAATTACTTTTCTAATGAATAAATACACAGCCCCATAAATTAAAATCTTATTGACAATTAGACATCAAAATCTGGCAGCATTAAATCATTTTACCTTTTGACACACTATTAAAATGGAGCTACTGTAATAATAAAACAAATCAAGAAATACACAACATTCATGAGCAACTGCTTAGTTAACGAACTAAATACCACATGTTAGATCAGTCAGACCAATCCATACACTGAATGAAGCACATCACAATTTACCTTCCATCCTGATAATAATATAAGCCACTAATGTTTCACGAAACAATTCAATCTTCACTAAATAAATAAGGCATACTAAACAGTTGTGACAATATTTTTTTTAACTGTGTGTTTTAATAAAATGACACATTTCAGCTATGCACATAACTATGCAAATAACTACGTATGAAATTTAAAGACTAAATCAAAGAGTAAAGGCAGTTTCTTGGTTCGAAAAAGAAATAATTATGCACAACAATTAAATCACATATAAAACTTCTACATTTATGTCCAATATCTCTACCAATTAAACGGAAACACTTCAAACTATGTCACAATGTTCTTAAAAATACAGCATACCTATTATAAACATGTTTTCAGACCTAAAAACAGCTGTTTCTGACTACCCCATCTAGAAAAATTCCAACCTATTCATAAAACAGACAGCAGCATTAGGTTGACTTTACACTTCACGTTCCACAGGCAGTACTACAACTTAATGCTTGGCGCACAAAGGTGATATTATTCTTGATGTGCAAACTAGGCTTACGTGTATCACTAGCTTATTTTATTGTCTTCAGTGGATGAGGCTACATTACGTGACGACTGCTCTTAAGGAACTTAAGAGCTTGGGCCCCGAGTTTCTACATTTATGACAATAATTGTTTTTTTAAACATAAACAGTAGCCAATACCATAAAATTGCTCGGTATCTTTGTTATAACTGGTTTATAATTACATAGTACACTTATTTTGTCGAGGCATACTACAGCATTATGGTAGCTAATTAGTTAATAAACTAAATTTCCTTTTAATTGATAAATTAGCTAAAATCATAGTCATGTATCTATAAAAATTACATAACATTGTGAAACCAATTGACAACAAAGTTACAAAGCGATATTATCTTGTCAGCTCTTGTCTGGGCTTAAAAAAATAACTCTCTCGAAAGCTGAGAAACTCTGGGCTCATGCCCTAAAGTGAAGCAGTAAAACATCTTACAAAAACACTGCAGCAGTAACGTTTCTTTCAAAGAATTTACATGAGCGATTGAACTGCCTTTACTTTCTGATCTGCCTTTGTGTGTGGTGCTGGAAACATTCAACACGCAAAGATGTGCATTCGCTTGACAAGAAAGCACAAACATGCAGGCACATACACCGAACAGCCGAGGGAAGGGAGCAAACTAACGACACAACAAGAGACGAGCACTCTTGCTAACAGCTTGCACAAGCATTCAGTAACAGAGGACTTCATTCACATAAAACAAATATACATGTGAATTTTAATTACCGGGTACATTTACACTATCATAGAACTCATATCCTGGTGATGAGACACAATTCATGGTGACATTTTGTAATTGCGATTATTTGTAAATAACAGGTATGTACATTTCATACAGTTGATGGAACTGTGAAAGTCTTAAAACGAAAATATTTTGCTTCTCTACTATGAAAATTAAATCTCTCACAAAAAGAATGCATATGATTATTTATGCTAACTATCACTGCAATTTTATTTTATCAACATGAAATATGGTTTTATGTAGGCCTACATTGATACTACTACTAAAAAAATTGGACGTAAATATCTATGTTGAAAAAAAGGAAAGAAAAAAAAAACTCTGGATTTATTGGGCTATATATTGTACAGTGTTTTGAAAAAGTTGATCAAGTTACATAAATAAAAGTAAAAAATATAAATAAAAGATACCTGCAGAAAGAACAGTAGAAGTTTTCCAAGTTTCAGGCAAGAGTAAAGAACGAACTTTGAAATGTACAAACGTTCATCAACAGTTCAAGTGTTTTTTTTTTTTTTTTTATAATTTGCAACAGTTGCACACTGATACAAAATGGCCATTTTAATATGTGATGAAATTTATATGGACTTTCAAACACATTCAGCAAACTTGCTATGTTTCATGTTCAGGATTATGGCAAACTGAAACACAAGGAGACATTTCAAGACAGCAAATCATTAACCAGGAAAGAGCACGCAATTAATACTCGGCAGTTTTCTGAAGTGTAATTTGACAAAACGTAAAGTGCACAGAAAAACATGTATGTAGCGAGATAAATTGTCAGATTAAACATCTGAAGGAACAACTTGTTTTACTGCATCACAAATGTATTTAATAAAAACCAGGTTGACTCAAACAGTCATGATTATTTAGTAATTATGAACCGCAAGTTGTCCATTTCCTGAAGTCCAGAGTTGAATAAATTAAAATTGTCATAACCACATTTCAGCAAATATAAGCATAAGAAAACATGACATTTAAAAATCTAGAGACTGGTGGCTTTCAGTACAATTCATTTCATATACTAGGCTTACGGTTTTGAGCTAAGTCCAGAATTTGTTCTCATCTGATATTTCGATAAACACTGTCGCTGCTGTCTACAAGTGAGTCATGGTGACCTTCACACAATGACTCCCTAAAAATGTCCGCTGTAATGTGTGCCAACAACACTGGATAAGAATAAACGGTGGACACAGCACAAGTTAAGAGGCCTTGAACATGATTATAATTGTTACCGCCTAACTATACATTTAGCAGGCATTAAGATAAAAATAAGTCTAAAGAACAACATGGCGAAGAATTAACACGAAAATTCAACACGATGGACATATTACTTTATCGTGAGTTGAGCGTCATAGTAAGAGAAATGTTTTAAAGGACCAAAAAATTGTAATACAAGTTTTACGCTTAATCCAGTGAATCCAGAAAAAATTTAAAAATAAATTTCAACTAACGAACTGTTCAGCGAGTCTCACGACTATAACCGTACAGTAAAAACAAAAATCAAATAGTTTGTCAGAGTACCAATCAATTATGCTGCTCCATACCGAACGTTCCTAGGTATATTATACATCACAAATTCGAGAAAGCTTAAAACTGCAATTAATTATTCTGATTAACCACTAAATAATTTCTTTATTGAAGCAGTTTCCATTTTTATTTGGAAGACGAGGGCCTGGGACTATTAGACTAGGATGAGCCTGCGATGGTTCACTGTTATTTTCCGCAAGGTTGAGGGTGAAGGGAAAACACAATACCCAGTTATGAATACAGGGAAGAAGCATTAGACACTAAATAACTGCAATCGTAAAATAACAATCATATTAAAGTCCCAACAATCAGGAATTGTGACAAAGATTTGTTGAGATTATCAGATTGTTCAGGTTAGCTCAAATCCTTCCTGTATTGCAGTAACGAGCAGCAAATTCTAAAGTTGCTGTAATATTTAAGATGGTCATTAGAGTTTGCAAAGTTTCCAAGTATGCATGTTGTGCTGCAACGTAGATAGTAAGTGAAGTATTTTCTATATATTAATGAACTTAACCACCGCACTGCGCTGTTATGATGGAAAATTAAGATTCGGTTTTCTACTTATAATTTATAATTTTTCGTCTCACACTTGTTCAAAATGCAGACATGGAGTGAAATACATAGTTGAAACTTGAAGCGTACAAATTTATCTTGTTACAAAGAACTCAGTCATTAACTTTAGGCCCCTTCTGGTTCACTACAAATAATTTGCCACAAACATAAATAAATATATTCACGTAAACATATGCACATGTAAATAAGCAAACAGAAGCACAATTCTGGGTTAAGGATCCGCTTCATACATGCTGGCGTTGGATCATTAGATTTCTGCTCTGTTTCAAGTTTCCAAGAAGAAAAATTTGAAAATTGTGATTGTACATGATTTTCTGTTTACTTTGCACTACACTACAGACATATCATAAGAACTTGAGTTTCTAGTATGGTATGGAAATCACTCCAGGCGAATGTTGGTCCTTAAAGTTGTGTAGTACATGAATTAAGACTGAAAATGTTAATTGAAATTCACCAAAATTTGAAAGTAATAATAATAATAAATGATTTTAGCCAATTTTGTGAACAATATTTTGCTAGTTTGACACAGTTTCCTGAAGCAAAATCTCTAGTACCTGAATAAGAGTTAAAAATCTCAGCACAAATATACTGTTGTAGTTCACAATATGCTCGCTCAAAAAGTTGACAAAAACTCTTAACTAGTGTTGCTCCTTTATGGTTTTTTTATGTAGAATTTTATATTCCGGGAAATTTGAATGAACTATTTTAGTATTAATTTTTTGTACGACACCTTCTTAACTCCTTCGCTGCGGCATTGAACTATAGTTGAATATACAAAATATTTCTACACTGCGACATGCGACTTCAGCAGAACATTGAATTAAATGACTCTGTAAACCATACATACATTGTTTTCTTGCTTAAAAATAACCAAAATTAAACTATTTACAAAAAAAAATATTTTTTATAATATTTTTACACTATCTTGGCACAATTAAAAATTTTTTATTCCGCAGCAAGAGTTAATAGACGCCACTGCAGATTCCTTAATTTTCCATACGGCCGAACAATTCTAGCCAGTTTACCATAACGTGAGTGCTTTTGATGCCCTAGTTACAGTTTTCCTATTTTGTGTCACATTTAAATGAACAAAACAATCTGAGTAACAATCAAAGTGTACTACTGTGCTCCAAAGTTAACGTCCAAGGTCACAATAACATTTTTTAATCATTACTCTAGGCAACGTTTTCCTCAAATGTGCTCACTGAACGACCTCGTAGTTAGGTCTCCAATCTTCTCATATATTAACAAAGTAGTGAAGTAATAAACCGAGTGTAAAGTTAAGGTCAGAGGCCAATTAACTATTGCTTCACATTATTATTCTTGACAAGACAGTCTTTATAAGTGTTCACTTTACCATGAACAGTGAATACATAAACTCAAGTACTCGCGTATCACACAATTAGTTAACCAACATTAATAATATATAAAACTTTGCTTGATTAGTTACAGCACAGTTAAACGCTTATGTCTGTACTACAGTGGCAGATGGATAGAAAATCACAATTATACACATTTTCCATATTTATTTTTCTTCCTGGAAAGAAAAAAACAGCCAGAAAAACAGCAAGAAAAACAGCGCAGAAGTAAAATGATCAAATATGGCAGTTGAAGCAGACCCTCAACAGCTCGTCATTGTGTCACACGAGTGTTGGGTGAGCCGTACGTTCCTCCGCACTGCAAAGTGTGTTCAAGAGTGAGTGTCCCTCTGCTCTGACTGGTGTAGGCTGTAAGCAAGGTACCGACACGGCAAAGCAGAACCATCAAGCAGCACGGGTGGGTCGGAGGAGCCAGACAGCCGTCGTTACCTGGGTGGGCGAGAGACGTTGAGTTTCTGTGGTACTTGCTCACCACGTGATTGTGGTGGTGGTTGTTGTTATTGTTGTGGTAGTTGGTGTTGTGGTAGTTTTTGAAAAAAGGGTTCCTGTGTCGCAGGAATGGCGGGTGGGAGTGGTGCGAGGTGGGTGGGGGCGGCGGCGGGGTGTGTACGTGGGGCTGGATGGCACTCGGGTGGGAGCCGGGGAGAAACTGAGGGTAAACGTGGTGGGACCATTGCGGAAACAAAGGCCGGGAGCTCCCTTCTACTTGCCGAGGCAGCGTCCGGACAGACAGACACACACACACACACATCAGACAACACCTCGCAAACACTACGGTCGTCGATGAACCACAGTGTTTTTTTATTTCAGAACTCAGACTAACAAGTTCGCAGCCAGAGAGCTTAAATGGAAAATCAATTTTAATACATTTTTATCATTTTTATAACTAATTAATTTACATTTACATAAACAATTCAATGATTTAAATATGGTGGACTTCGTGAGAAAAAAAATAAACAAATAATTTAAATGTGTGTCATAAACAATACAACGGATTTAAAAAAAAAAATAAAAATAAAAATTTTTTTCAGTATTTTTAAAATGTTTTTCAAAATGTTTAAAAAATTTTCAGACCTTTAGGATTTTTTGTGCAATGGAAATTTTACCTTTGGTGACATTGAGGTTAAGGTCAAGGTCACAAATCCAAACATGCCTACTGGACGTCGTGACATAGCAACATCACTGGTGGCTGCACTCCCGGAATTATACCCCTTTTACTACATGTTTCATTTACAAATCAAAACATTACTTTAATTGAAATAACAAATAATTTCTTACTAAAATGCTTCAATATTATCAAAAGGCTTCAGATTAAGTCACCAATTTTTATGAGCACATTTTCTGATGACGGAACCTGCGAGCTTCTATTGAAAATTTAAAAGTAATATTTGACTAATTGCACCGTACGCATTCGTCAGATCTTGTGGAATCACAAATGCAATATAATGTATTTCACTAGATACTTATAATAATATGCTTTAAATACTGTTTCTAAACAACCAAAAATAAGTGGAAAACCAGTAATTCTAATATAGCTTGTAATGCATCAACTTAAATAAAATAACATAAAAAAACCTTACAAACTTGAATGTGCCATGCAAAGTTTCTCAGTCAATATTATCTCGAAAAATAAATCTTTGATTTTTTCTCAAAAAAAGTAATGCTGAATACCTAAAATGTAATATTAAAATTACTGCATCAGTATTTTTAAATAAATCTGACGTACATAGTATTTCTTTTTTAAGAGTGGTCTTCAAAAATGATCCACTGATAAGTAATTCCATTTGAACTCCGTGACTGCTAACTTCAGTAGGCAGAGCATTCAACAACACCAAAAATATTTTAATTGGAGGTAAGCCTCAATGGTAACTAAAAACAAAGTGAAGAAACAACGTAACAAAATGTGAAAATTTGTTCACATGAATATCATATCGTAATAGTATATATTTATCTAGATCATAATCAATAAATATTTTATTTTCCTGAAACAACTGCATTAGCTTATGAAAAATTAAAACCGTAAATACAAAAAATATCATAGACAAAACTAATCACAAAAATTAGAGGAAAAAAAAATTATTTCGTAACACAAACTACTATGGGCACACATTTAAAAAATTAAAAATGTCTCCATTGCATCTTTCCTAAGCTAATGCCACTGTAAATTTATAAAGATTAATTTTACCAGGAATAAAACATATTTTAACAAAAAACTTACATCTGGTTAAAAAAGTGCAGGAAAACATCTCCTTTAAAAACATCTTATTTAACGTAATTTATTTAAGATGAGATGGTTGAACCTTTCATTCCTTGAATTCTTAAAATTCTACAAATCTTTAAAAAGTATACAAAAAATATTTTTAATACAGCTAAAATCAAATGTTTTTTTTATCAAAGCTTCAAGACAAGTAATGCAAAAACAGCTCACTTACTATTAATGGGATGGCGCAGTAAGATGTATTACATATAAACTTTTCGCCACTATGCACTAGCCTTTCAAAAGATTACTAAAAAATTTGTCTATTCATGACATAAAATACTCGTAACCACACATTCCTACAGTAGAACCTTGATCTAACGGAACTGCACGGTACCCAATAATTATGTCGTTAGATCCAAGATAATTAATTTTTATCCCCTCCCCCCCTTTTTCCAAAACAAAAATTAACAAGTATTTTAAGTGTTCTTTTTCTTAGGGTTAAGATAGAACTGTTACCAATACAAAAAAAAATATATATATGTATATAACTAAAAATTTATAATACTGAAGATGAAAAAATGCACCCTAGAGGTCATGTAAAGAATTACATTTCGTTCTCGACAAATAACTAGAGTGTGACGACCAGCACGCAAACCCAGGACCTTTATATTTCATCCCTACATGACCTGGAAACTAAACGAGGATCTAGCTACCCAGTGTCGCAATATTTCGTCCCTACATTATCTAGCAACTAAATGAGGATCTAGGTACCCAGTGTCGCAAAATTTCATCCCTACATGACCTGGCCACTGAACGAGGATCTAGGTACCCAGTGTCGCTGTATTTAGTCCCTACATGACCTGGCAACTGAACAAGGATCTAAGTAAGCTACCTAATATTACGTACAAGGAGCTAGCCTTCTTTGAACAAACTATTGAAAACTTACTCACCCAATATGATATAATTATACTCGGTGATTTCAATATTAATATGCTGAAGGATAACAATACGGATGTGAAATATCTAATGGATATCTTGGAAACATTTGGCCTCAAACAAATAGTTCAGTCACGAACCAGGATAACTCTAACTACCGAAACACTAATCGATCTTGCTATTGTGAAAAACGTCACCAAAGTTCTCGACACTGGTCAGTTTGAACTATTAGGATTTACGGACCACAATCTTGTTCATCTGACCTACGCAATGTGTGTTCCACATCCACGGAATGAAATTAAAGAAATTCGTGATTATCGAAATCTGGATCAAGAATTATTTGTACGTGATCTGAGACATATTACATGGTCCGATGTTCTAAATGCCAATTCGATTGATAAAAAATTGGGGAATTTTAACATCATCATCATAAAACAGTTTGATCAACATACTCCCAAAAAGACTGTCAGATACAAAGTACGAAAAAGCCCCTTGGATGACAACAGACATACGAAGGAAAATGAAAGAACGAAATCACGCAAAAAAAAAAGATTTCTTAAATCAAAGACTGAAGGGAACCATGCTAACTATAAGGTCCTACGCAATGGTGTTAAGTACTGCATACATAGAGCTAAACTACACTATTTCACTGAACAAACAAATGCACATAAAAACCCGAAATGTTTATGGAACGATCTAAAAAATTTAATGTTACTCTTAACAACAACACAGAAATCCCACCAGAGTTACATAAACAGATGAATTAAATGACTACTTTATTAGCTCAATAAATAAATTCCCAGACGTGGACGATACAACGTGTATTATTGAAAGCAAAGTAGGCATTAATCTACAAACTATTAAAGAATCAAAAATTTACAAATTAATTAATACTATAAAAACCACTGCCACAGGAGTAGACGATATATATATATATATATATATATATATATATATATATATATATATATATATATATATATATATATATATATATATATATATATATATATATATATATATATACACAAATGATAAAACTGTGTACTCAATTCTGTGTTCCTCCGCTGACTCATATATAATAAATTACTCGCTTCAAAACTCTGTTTTTCCGCAAATATGGAAACATTAAAAAATAGTACCGCTCGCGAAAACGACAAAACCAAAGAAATTTACGGACGTTCGGCCTATCAGCATTCTTCCGGCAACTTCCAAAATAATTGAAAAAGTGATACACGAACAAATAACCTCGTACACGGAAAGGGAAAATCTTGCTTATGAGAAACAATCGGGCTTTCGTGTGGGATATAGTACATATCTTACAATGCTTGATGTGACGTCGAATATTTATAAAGCGATGGATGAATTAAAAATAGCAATAGTAGTGTTCCTAGACTTCACTAAAGCATTCGACACATTAGATCATTGTATACTATTACCACGCCTAGCAGAAATAGGTTTGTCCAGAGCAACGTGTGAATGGTTCCATAGCTACCTGAGTGACGGACAATAGCAAGTATACATTAATTCTAGTAACAGTCCATTGACCTCATCGAAACAAAACATTCGCACAGGTGTTCCACAAGGGTCTGTACTAGGTCCTCTACTGCCAAAAATTCTCAGGCACATGAACTGTCACCAATATGCTGATGACACCCAGTTTTTTATTGAATCATCTGTGAAAGATGTAAATGAAACTGTATCTAAAATCAATGCTGACCTCGCAGAGCTAAACAGTTGGTGTCAACATAGCAGACTTAAGCTAAATCCCCTAAAAAGCAGTAACATGGTATTCGGCACGCCAAGAATATTAAGTAAGGTATCAGAATTTCCCTGCATTGAAATAACTGGTATACCTAGAGTCCAGCAGTACCGGAACCTAGGTATTGTATTGGATGAAAACTTGACATTGGCCAAACAAACTTCTAAATGCCTGCAAACAGCTTATTTCCGACTCAAACAATTACATAACTTTACACATCTGTTACCAGAATATCTTAAAATTAAAGTGTGACCAACTAGTACTCGCTCCCTTCAATTACTGCGCAGGATTACGCGTTAGTTTAGATAAATCACAAAAAGATAGGATACAGAAGTTGCAGAACTATTATTTACGATACATATTTAATCTGAAGAAAAGGGACCACATTAGCCCAGCATTAAAAATCTCTAAGTGGCTCACGATGCACAATAGAAGTAAAATGCATTTTATTATGCAATTAAAAAAAATAATGGTGAATCACTCACCCAGTTATTTACACTCGAAACTAATTATTGGCACAACTGTACACATATATAGTACTAGAAGTAAAAATAATGCACAAATCCCCAAACATACGAAAACTATTTTCCAAAAATCTTTGAATTATTTAGCAAGTCTGTTATGTATCCAAGGTGGTATATGTGCGGTTGCTAGGTTGGAAATTGTACCGTTTGTGTTTTGGTTCAAGCAGGCAGTCAGGTACGTAATGGCTGAATGATAGGTTTGGCATCGAAGCGATTGTGATTCCAGAACATGATAATGGCGACGAGAGTAAACGGAAACGGACACATGCGATGCTAGCAGTGTATGCTACCGATTCATCTGTTTCGGGTGGTACCGAGTATGGTGCTTTTTCCTTCTTTCGGTGAATTTGTTCCGGGCCGGGACACGTGGCGGACTTATGCCGAACGTTTACAATTTTATTTTGTGGCGAACCACGTCACAAAAGATGAAGAGAAACGTGCAATATTTTTTACGGTATGTGGCAATGAGGTGTACGAGTTAGTGACTTCACTAGTAGCACCTAAATCAACACTGGAAGTGTCGATCGACAATGTGTTAACCTCACTAACCAATCACTTCGAACCTCGACCAAGTGAAATTGTGGAGACATTTAAATTCCATAGGAGAGATCAGGGCGAGGGCGAGTCAATTTCGCAATATGTGGCAGAGTTGCGCCGGTTGTCTGTGCATTGTAACTTTCAAGATCTCGATAGAATGTTGCGGGACCGCTTGGTGTGTGGCGTGCGGGATAAGGTGCTGCAACATGCTCTCCTGGCAAAACAAAAACTAACATTTAAGGAGGCTGTGGATATGGCTACGGTAGCGGAGACGACTGGCCGGAACGTGACTGATATTCGAGGTAGGGTGGAGGAAGCCACCGAAGTTGCGGGAGCATTGCACAAAATGGCCGTGAAAGGAGATAGAAGGGGGGCACCATCAGACAAACGGCAGAGTACGGAAAAAACAGCGCAGGAAGAAAGGGCCTGCTGGAGATGTATGGGTGAACATTTGCCAGAACAGTGCCGACACCGCCGCAC